>VCKV01000073.1:0-60146 GCA_005876975.1 Drosophila orena
TTTGTGCGCGCTTCGGTGTGGAAGGGAAACCCCGTTCCCCTCGTTCTGCCCGTTGGTGCCTTGCTGCTGTTGCTGATGCAAGTTGCAAGTTACATGTTGCATGTGTTGCAGGTTTTACAAGACGGGCGACATCGCTTGTTCAACATGCCTGTACCTCCTTTTCCCCATCTCGCACTCGCACTCACACTCACACTCACACTCGCATCCCAACGAAATGATCGACGACGTTGCAAGGTATTAAAGTCAGCGCGACACAATCTGCATATTAAAGGAAAATGAAAAAAACAGAAAACACACACACTGCAACAGCAACTTGTTGCACAAATACCAAGGAATGAAGTCCGGGTACAGTGGTACTTCGAGCGACCGCAAGTTGGTATATCAAAATTTTGAAATTCATAAAAAACTCGAAATTTTACAACACTTAATTTGATACATTAAGCAAAATATTTCTTCTTCAATGAAGAATTTAGAAATATGTAACCGAAATTAGCTTGAAGTAAAAAAAAACCTTTCGGATGCATGAGGTATAATTAAACCATAAAATGTTTTTAGCTGATTGTTTAGCTGATTGTTGATTAGCTGATGTTTTTAAAGTGAGGATTTTATTACTTAAAAATAGTTAATACTTTATTTTTACTATTGATAAAGTAAATAGCTAAATTCAAATGTAATTAGTCGATTTTCCCTGTGTTTGCGCACATGCAGAAATTAATACACGGCTGACGGGCTTGCAATCAAATGAAACGGCCACTTCGAACCGGCCACCACTGGACGGGATGGCATCGGAGGGTCTGGGGAGCAGATTGTGGGGGACTGGTACTGGGACTGGGACTGCGACTGGGACTGCGACTAGAGCCGGCCCAAACGGCTTGCAGGTGTTTGGCCCGGCCTAGAGAACCGGAAGAGACTGGCCTGGAGACAGGACATTGATCTGCGAGGCCCCAGCTGATTGGATTAGCTGTGAATTGTGCCAATTCATGCTGCAGTTGGCCAATCCGCAAACATTTCATAAGCATTTCATTTGGTTGGCCTTTATTGGTTTTACTTCACTCTTCCGTTGCCTCATATGCATTCGACTGAACTTTTGCCACAACTTCCGCTGCGGACGACGACGTTGAGAGAAATTCAAATTAAATGTTGCATATGTAACATATGCACCAACACCAACACCAACACCCATTCTCCTGTAAGAAATTTATTGATAGGCTTGGGTCCCAGTTCCAGTTCCCCGACTCCCCACACTAAATGGCAGTTGTGTTTGGTGTTTTTTTGTGTTTTGCATTTCGTTGGGGCCTTACTGCGGCAGTTGCCTGGCAAAGGTCGGCAAAGGTCGCACATTTATGGGGCTGACTTTTGTTTTTTGTAAGTGGAGCAGAGATTATATTGATATGTATGTATATAGAGGTCGTAAATCCAGCTTGCTGTTTGTACTAGAACTTATTTAACACTGATTCCTTGCAATTACTACAGATTGTAGTAATAAATCGGGCTATCCTGTTCCAATACCTGCTGAATTTACTACAGGAACTGTTGTTTTAAATTTAGCTATATAGAACCATCTTACTATTTGAGCACATTTCAGAATGCCTGAGTAGCATTGATGACTAAGAGCCAGTTCACTTGGATCTTTGCTGTTACCCTTGGTGTAAATAGGGGAACTAAAAGCCAAAGATCTCTGCGGTTATTCTGGGCGTTAAACGTGAGTCACGGAAGACGTTGGGCTGTCCAAGATTATTGCCAAGAAGTCGTCAAGGTGGACGGGGGCAAAAGTATCTCAACGTGGCCGGTGACAAGATACAAGTCAGACCGCGTGAGTGATTCAATTCGAAAGGTATTTTCTCCGTCGCCATTGTGTGTGTTTGAGTGTTTGTTGTCGATGACGCCGTCGCTTCGTTTGCTGCCTTCTCTACTTCTTTGACTTTTGCAAATATGCGAGATGCTAAACGCAAGATCCGAGTTGCGGATGCTGATGCGCGAGAGCAGATACATTTCGGCGTTACAATTTCCGAAATACTTTTCAATAGAATGTCAACAGTTGAAATAGCTGTTGCTGCTGAATAGCAAGGCTTTGCTCAGTTTGATTTGTGTGCAGAGTGTGGAGTGCGGAGTGTATGGGTCTTTTTATAAATGTATCTCTCAATCTGTGCATCTGTATCTTTTGTAATGCAATTGAACTAAATGTGGCGACTGCGTGTGACATTTTTTTCTCCTGCAGCCATAGAAAAGCGGCAGCAGCTGTATCTGTATCTGTTCCTGTTGCTGTAGCTGTAGCTGCCGATGTATCTGAAACTGAGGCTGATGGGCATGTATGTATGTACATACGAGTATCTGTATCTATCAGAGCGTCGCGTCGCTGTCGCTGCCTTGTGGCCAATGTAGCGCAACCATTGATGAAAGCTGAAAGCGACCCAAGAGTTGGTCATTGAACTGGCTATCCCCCTTCCCAGGTTCCCTGTGCTGCCTATGATTATTCCCCAAGAAACTATAGCATTTAAGTAGTTCGATGGGACAATGGCAAATGGCTCTTTGGCCGCTTATCTGCTCGTTAATTGTTTTGGGTCTTTTTCGATGCTGTCCTCCCCAGAACCGAAACCATACCAAGCCGAACAGAACCAAACCGACAGCGATACCTAAACTGAAACAAAAATAAAACGAAATGGGAAAAAATTTAAATATCTATGCAGTTGGCATAGCTGACATACCCTAGACCAAAAAAGAAAAAAGTAAGAAAACTTGGCAACGTTGCGTTTGAAGTGTCAATTTTGAAATGTGACTCGTTTCCAACGACTTTTCGGCTTCTTCTGTTGGCAAACTAACAAAAATGTATGAATAACATTCTGGCGAAATCGGAATGGGAATGGGTTTTATCTTTTGGCCGCCGTAGAAAGCGGAAACTCAACGCCACATTTTCGATTTGGGGCGGAGTTCAGAAAGCTCGAGAAAAACCTTTGCACCCAATGTATCCCTAATTCGATGCAACGACCAAGTGCTTTAATGCACTGCCCAACGCGAAACCATTTAACATTTCAATGAGCAGTGAACTATTCGCCGTTTCTCTCCCCGACTCGTTTCAGTTGGCATATCAATTATTTGGCGGCCCAGTATTTTAAAATACATTTCAAAACTCTGCATACGAAATGGGAAAGTGCTCTACGCATTCGTTGGGTTGGGCATGTGGGTATTGCTGAAAGGTTCTGGGGCTTTGGGGTGTTAAAAAAACACTTTGGAACGTTTTTGGATTCGATATTTCTGTTTAAGCCAAACGCTAGAATATGAAGCAGCGACGTAGGACAAAAGGATTGGCAAGCCAAGAAACTTGTCAAAAATAAATGTCCTTAAACAGTTATCGTATCAATAACAAAATGGTTTTAGTTTAATCATAAATTTCTAGGAGAGAAAATAGATTGCTTTTGAGAAAATGTATATATAAATTTAAATTATAGTCATAAATTTCTAGGAGAGAAAATAGATTGCTTTTGAGGAAAAAGGAGAACATGAAATATCTTTAAAGGTCACTCCAAATAATACCCACCATTATGAGAAAGATTCCTCGCCTTTCATATAGGGGATTCATAGGCATTTAGGCCCTAACTGGGCTGCTCATTGATTCACAGCGGTATTTCGGTATTCGATTGAAAAGCAAGAAGCGCCGGGCGGTGGACGGTGGACGGTGGACGGGTCTTTGGGGACCTGAAAGCCGGGGAAGCGACCTGGACTGAGACAAATTTCAATTCCACACCGCGTAAGTGTGCGTTATAAATTGCGTATGCAGACCCACTTGGTCAGTTTGTGAATACAAATCTACGCGTTTTACATAAACAAGCGCAGAGGGGCATGGGCACCCACCCCTCTGGATTTATGGTAAATGAGCTGAATGTGTAATCGATTCTAAGCCATGTTGTCCAAAGTTTTTGTAGGCCCTTTATTTTTATTTATTTTTTGGGTAACGCTATTCTGCCGAACCATAATTAAGATTCAATTCAATGCAATTGCAGGGCCATAAAACATGGTCACCACCAAATTGCATTTTAGGCAGGGAATTGCGTATGCAAAGCGTCAGCTAAACTGGATGGCAAATAAAGCGAACGAAATTGAATTGAATCGAATTGAATTGAATTGAATTGCATTGAGCCCCGTTTCGAATTGGATTTGGTCCGGTCAAAACGATTGGGAACATGACAGGCCGAATGTATATGGCCGAGAAGAAAGTTCCGCAGTAATTGTGTTGTGTGCGCTGTGCTAATTGTCTGAATTGATTAGGCCGATTGTCACAAATTGTCATATGATCCAATTGGAATATGGAATGAATAGTTAATGCTTTAATGGGATCGTCATTATAGCGCCGCCGGTCGAGTCAACTTTCGAAAATATGTGGCATTTGGCTAACTCAATTATGTGGCTCCAACTCGTATTAACTTTGCCTCTCGAGGCCCCCAAGCTTGGGCACTTGTAGGTTTTCACTTTCACAACATGCTCACAAGATACTCCGCACTCGTCTACAGATACTCGTACTCATAGACGGCAGAACAGTCTGTCAATAATAACAACAATTGACAGTTATAGAAACAAGCTCAAAATTCTAGAGGTGGACTTGTGCTTTGAAACTAGAGTAGATACACATTTCGTGCAGTTTTGTTAAATATTTATAAATTTCTAAAATTTTCATGGATAATTGTTAATTACAGAGACATGGTTTTACTATCATTTACTATCATATTCCTGCCAAAATTTCGTGACAACTCTTATAATTCCCAGCACGGGATCTTCTCTACTGCCAACAATAACTGCAGCTGTCAACCAGTTGAGCGGTTCATTGGCTTCTTGGCTGCATTCGCCACCAATAATAACAACAATAAACAGCGAAATAAAAGTAATGAAAACGCTTAATTGTTGGCTAGTAACTGGCTATCCGAGTATTTGCTTTTCCGTGTCCATGGGGCAAAAGAATTATGACCGTGCAAGTTATTAATCATTTACGTGTGACGTTGTAAAATATTTTTTCGAGTTCCTCTCATCCCTCCTCTTTTGGAGCCCGGGGCGTGAAAGTCATAATAATTTACTCAGCGTAGAGACACATAAGTTTTAGCTCTTTAACAAAGCCCAACAAAGAGGCACGGTCAGTTGTACGTACATATGTATCTATGTATCTGCCGGAGTCATAAAATACCTCTGGACTTGAATTCAGCCTCAGCACGTGCTGTGCTGCACGCTATATCCATAAATAACTAATAAATAACTTACTACAAATTACCAAAAATATGTCCATAAATTGTACTCGACACCAATTAAAAGATGTGCCATACCTGGGCGTAGGCTATTTAAATTGGGCACTACATACTTGCAAAGGCATTTGCCCTATTTACGTGTGGAGGTACTGGAGAAATGGGAGTCCTATTCAAGCTATAATATTGAAAATTTTATATTGAATTGAAAATCATATCGGACTGGAATCCGAAGACTTTTAACCTTTTCCAGGCTCGATATGTATGCTTGATTAAGATCAGTAATGTTTGTTTGCCCGTAACAGGTATCTGATAGTCGAGGAGCTCGACTATAGCGTTCTGTTCTTTTCTATGGTCTATCACATGCGTCGCCTTTAATCGCTTACAATTTAAATAAATATTACCATTTAAACTGGAAAATATCGCATAATTGTGTGTTTAATAGCTTTATTCAAATTTGGACTGAGCGTTTAGCTGCGCTCTCATGATAAGCCGCTTTTAATGTTGTTTGCATAAATGTTTCCATCAGTATTACAAATTTCCGGTTAAGCCAATATTCTAGTGTAGCCCAACAGGTGGCAATCAAAGCACTTGCATTCCCAATATGACAAATTAACGATCGGGGTGTAAACTCTTACCCACTGGCCCCCGACATCCGAACGATCCACAAGCTACCGATGCAGCTGCTTCTGGGTAAGTATCTGAAGCCGTATCTAAGCAGCGTCGAGGCAATTAGAATAAATTAAAGAAACAGCTTTTGATACAGGTGATCTGCTGGGGGAGGAGGGGCGAAAAGGTGCCACAGATCACAAAATGTAAATGAAAGAAGCACCGAAAAGCCACGAGATACAGATACCAGATACATTGAGCACAAAATCTGAATTCGAACCGTTTGAATCCAAATTGAGGTTTAATTTTCTTTGTTAGCCGAAGGAAATAGAAACAGAAACAGAAACAAAACCCGTTCTGATTTTGAAATCAGCGCGGTTTTTGGTTCCCCCCGATTCGATTTCCCCTTCTATTAGTTGACTTTTATAGCGGTCCGCTTTCGTTGGTCACTTTTGTTGACTTAATTTATTGTCATTAGTATTTCTTTTTCCATTTCGTTGTGTATTTTTGATTTTTGATTTCTGTTTTATTTTATTCGATTATAGCTCTTGATTTGCCTTTTATGTAAAAATATTTCTGTGTCCGTGCATTCTTGACACAAACACCTGAAACCGATTGGTGTCCATGTCTAAAACTAAACCGGTTGGCATTTTAGTTCGATTCGCTTTCCTAACAGCTAACAGCTAACAGCTGTTCGACGTTCGACGTTCGAAGAGCAGATACCAGCTAAGATAAGTCTAATGAGATTATGGCTTACAGATATGATGTGGCCTCAGTCATGGACCACAGATAAATATAGATATGAATTGACGATAGAGATGCGTTGGATGGTGGAAACGATACTCGTATAATGAATTTGTTTCCCCAGGGTAATTAATTTTATAGGATTCATAAAATTGCACAATTCTTTGATGAAAGCCATCGAATACCCAATTTTCCTCACCTGATGGCATGTTTCACCAACCACGAAAAGTTCGTTTCGATGTCGTTTTAGTGGTTCTCTATAAATACGCGCACACATAAAACTTTGGGACTTGATAATAAATGTTTTTAGTGTTTATGAAATGGAAACAACATTTTAGTGTGTGTGGTATTGTCCAGTATTTTTTATACCCCTGTTTATGGAGATATATTAATGAAACCTATTATCTTAAGAATTTTATGCTTTTTATAAGGTATTTGTATAAGACTCTTTAAATAAAAAATAAAAATGTTGTTAATTGGGTCTTCGTATATTGATTTGTACATCTCTACTAGTGGTCAGAAACTAAGATATTTTCAAAATGTTATAAGCCTTGTGCCTCTACCATCATATCCCGAAAAATGAGAAGTATTTATAGTAAAAGAATGCAAGAAAATCACCACACACGCACAACGCCCACACGATGGCTTTAATAGTTGAGGGAAATTAAAAGTGAAACACGAAAATGTCAAATTTATTTATATTATAAACTTTACTCACCTCTGGAATTCGTTGCGGCCCCAAAAAGAGGAAACGGCCAAAAACGATTTAAGATTTTTGTCTAAGAACTTTTCATCTTTGTCTCGCTGCTCTGTTTATAGTTGTTATTGTTGAAATTATTTTGCTTGACTATTTATTAGCAAAGATTAGTGGCTGGTATTTTGTTGTATTTAAATGTTTTTGTGTTATTTTATCTTGATTTTAGTTGATTTGCCAGCGTTTTTGATTGTCACCGGTGGGATTTGCACACTGTTTGCTAGAAAAATCTCGTGAAAAATGTGGCTGCTCTCGGCTTCTTGGGATGACATAATTTGGCAGCAATTTGCTGGGAATTTGTCAGTATGGATACCGATACCGTTCAGAGCCAAAACTTGTGCTGTGTGATTTCCTGTGCGATTAATTCTTTAATTCTTTTTCAAGTTCAGATGGTAATTTCGAGTAGTACACACTGCCTGGTTTCTGGGTACTGGGTTCTGGGTTCTGGGTACTGGGTTCATTTCAGCCAGGAGGATCTGCGGCGACTGACTGACAGGCCGCCAACTGTCCGGGCACGAAGTCTTTCCCTATCAGGCCCAAGGACTCGTTCAAGTTCCGCATGCAATATATGTATGTAGTTTTATTCGCGCAGAGTCCTGGCTCAAATACGATGACGAGTACTTCGGCCAGGCTGTGATGGTATGTGGGTACTCTACGGCACACTACTACACACTACTACACACTACTACACACTACGTGGGGCGGTTTCGACGCCTGCGCAGTGTTTTCGAGGAGCCCAGCAGTTAGCCAGCATTTATTTGCATTTGCAAGACGGGAAAATTTCCGCATATCATGTTAATCGCCCAGTTACACGCAATTGTTTTACCTGGGCTCACCGAAAGTATGTCGCATTTATATTTCCTTTGGCGCTGCGTCGCCACTGTCGTTTCCTCTATTTAACAGTTGTTTTTGGCAACACTCGTTTTTGGCATACTCGTTTTGCCATCGTATCCTTTGGGCCACAAAAAGCACAGCTCCTGGCTGAAATTACCTTATTGCCTGTAATTAATTTTTGGGCCTGGCATACATTTGGGGGCCGACGAAAACGCATTTGAATTTATTTCGTTTGTCGCGCATTTTGTTTTGCATATTCTGCCATTTACTCCCCTTTTCCGGAAAACTCCTGAAGGCATTGGCAGTCGGAGTTGTTGACCCTGTCCCAGTGGAAACGTCCTGATGCGGATGGCCTGAAAGAAGGCAATGATTTTGCCTGCCAATATGTATTTATGCAAATCAATTTGAAATGGCGAGGATACGTAATTGAAAGGAAATAGTAGTCGAAATAACTACGATTTATGATAAGTGAATGCGCGTGCTATTCGAATAAATCATTTCTGTGACACATTCCAACGATAATTGGTTTACTAGCATGCAGTTATTTATATACAAAAACTTATAAAGGTAAGTAAAGTTTTTAAGGAGTCAGAACATTTGAGACAAATGGGCTGGCGATTGTGAAAATGTTAAACATATACCATGCAAGAAGGTTGAAAGATTTTAAGGGTGGTATATCTTCTGTTCTCTTAAGCATAGGAGACTTTGGGCCTTAACAAAACGAAATCCTGCCATGAATCATGGAGGACCGCCCCAGCCAAGTTTAGACTACATTTCCCGACAGTTTGACTGTTAAATTGTTGTAATTAGTTTAATTAAAGCCAGGGGCCAGTGTTACTGCTCCATAAAGAGAGCTGAGAGGCAAATACCGGTCATTAACGGTGGCTAAGTAAGAGAGATGATGCCGAGTGGGCCATGATTAGCATAATTTGCGTTGACCTTTCGTGCGGGCATGCCAAATGTGGCCAAAAATTTGGGTCAGCTCCTATGGCTATTCCCCTTACGTGTGCTCCTTGGGGAAATTACGAAGAAAGTGTTGGGTGATTTCTTGCCCAACTTGCAGGATTTCTAACCTATGCTGACAGGCCATGATGTCCTGTGAAGGATGACGTTTGGCTTTTCACCACTTAATGTACACATTTTTGTGGGTTTTCCGGTTCGTTTTGTTTGGCTTCGCTGGGTTCCAATTATCGATGGCCTGCTTCGTAGTCTCCTCAATTTCGCTTCCAAGTCCCCATTGAAGCATTAAACGCCTGCGAGTGCAACTCCCAACTCCCAACTCCCAACTTATCCATTTCTTTTTTATTCCATGTCCCAAATTAATTAAGCAGAAGGATAAGATACCCGCCATGACAGCAAGGACCTGGGCGTGTATGTGTTTGTAATGCAGAGTACTCCAACTGTTGACTCCCTACGCATCATTTAATTACGTTAATTGGCAGCGGGTGGCGGGTCAGTGGGTGGTTCCGGTGGGTTGGGGCCGGCCAGTTGGGTTCGGTGACGTTGTCGCCCACCAGAGTTCAGCTGAATATGGAATTACGGGCGCGAGCGAAGTTGACCCACATGTGCATGCGTGTATTTACTTAACTGATGAACGCAAAATCCTCCTATTAATAATTACTCAATTATGTAAATATTCAAGTCAAAAGTGGAAATAAAAGTGAAATATTCGAAGTACTTCCTCCCTTAAGATGGCTAACACGAGGACACCATTTTGCAAATCCAGCATCCCTGTGACTTTTTGATTGCGTCTGCGCAGGACACCTTTCATGCCACCCTCTGGACCAGAAGCATCCCCGAAATTTCCAAAAATCACATCATTGGAGGCCCAACCAAAGGCGACCATTAAATGCCCCGACTTATGACCAAAGGCAACCCAGTGAGACATCAACGCATTCCTTTGACAAACACAGAATTCAACAAGGCGCAGACAATAAGTTGTGGCCCCACAGCCACCACCACCCACCACCACCCACCGAAGCACCACCGGCACCAGCGACACCACCCCCGAACCGGCTGAACCACCCCCTCAACCAGCAAAGTTGAGCTAAACATTTCTAATTTATTGATGTTTCCGTCGCCGGGAAAGTTCTTGTCCAACTGCCAAATGTCTTTCGCTCTATTCGTGTTGCTGGCTTTTATTTTGCTGTTGCTGCTGCTGCTGCTGCTGCTGCTGTTTGACGGTAAAGGCAACACAAATTTATGATGATTAAGAAAAATCACAAAATACTTAGGCGATCTATAGATAGTACGATATATGGCCCTGTCTATGGGCAACGCATGCATGTTGGCTGAATCTCTGTCGCCCATTTTCACTCTCATTCTCATAATTTGTTTGTTGTTTCAAAAATAGACAACGAGATAAAAACGACAGAAAAAAAGGAAGGAAAAATACGGATTTGTGCCTGCGGTGTGTGGGCGGCATTTGGGTGGCTCTATATAGCCTGTACTCCTGGATCCGCCCTCGCTGGGATCCATCAATTACCCGGCGAACAGCTGAACGTGTAATCAGGCATGGCAGGGTTAAGATTTAGTAGCAGAACTACTTGCTCTTCCTACGGCATTGAAATCAAGACAAAGAGTTCTGCGATGATTCAGCTGCAATTAAGTTAATGCCTTGGTGGAAACTCGAAGTATTTTTTTGTCTTCTTGCAACCTTCGCATTCCGTTGCCCACTTCCCCTTGAGGAAAATTGTTGGTAAAACCAAAGCAGCAACAAAAATTTGTCATTAAAAATGTCAACTGATTTATGTGAATACTGTGGGCCAGCATTTATAGTTTAAGTGTGCGTGAGTTTCCTTAAATACACGTATGTTATATTCCGAAGCTTTGCCCATTTCCTAATGACCGCGGTGAGTGAGAAAACCTATTCAAAGATTTTAGCAACTGACTGAATCAATAAGTCGCTGAATGAACTGAAATTGAATAAAAATCGAAGGCGACAAACAAAAGGCAGCAAACAGTATTTTAATTTTTTTCCAGACCGTAAAGTAGGTTTATGGGTAGAAAAACACAAACACGGCAAATGAGTGTAGATAAACTTTAACTACCCTAGACCCAAATGCGGCACGAGCAAGTGAAACAAAGCAGGGCAAAATCAACACTCCGAACCGGGCTCGAAGCGGCAAATGAAGTTGCCAAAGCCCCCAGCCACTCGTTTTAACTGGCAAACAGATGTCAACAAATTCCCTCGCACCTCAACGGCATCTTATTTCAATTTGTATTGGCCATTTGGCCTTAAAAAACACCTTTCTTATTCAAATTTGTAGTTTTATTTAATAGATACGCTTTGGAAACTAAAGTTTCCCCTCAAATATAATATGGTTATATTCAATTCTATTGTCAATCAGAAATTGAACTTCATTTAAGTTGAAAACGCTTTGCTTTGCAAAAGTTTTTAATTTTTATCTAAAATTCGCCATTCTAAAGAAAGCAGCATGGGCTATACTCGTACTATAAACGGCTTAACAAGCTGATTCCATCTACCATTTCGATTGATAAAGCTATGAAAGTAGATTTGTCCATGTCATGACTACGATACTCAGTCAAATTGCATGCCAACCGATTTTTATTTAAACGATCCGACCAGTTGCCACTTTTACTCATCCCCCCAAAATGTTGACATAGTTTTATCCTTAGCCCTCCCCAAAGGAACAAACTTGCTGGGTACCTAATTTCAAACAGAGTTTTTCAGTTATAGCGGGCTGACTAGAAGCCGCCCCTAATCGTGGGTCGCTTTCGCCTCGCTTTGCATGTTCGGCGTGCATATTGGCCAGGACTTGGCAGCAAGGATATGTACGGGCTTGTGTGTGTGTGTATATGGGGAAGTAACACAAAAACAACGTCGACTGCCAGTTGTCAACGCATATCCATTTTGGGCTGCGGAACAACCTCTGAAGGACCCCCTTTGGCGGACCCCAACTCCTGTTGTTTGGCCTGGCCAAATAGCAACAAACGAAGCCTGTTAAGTGTCCCCTCTTTTTGGTTTTCCCTCTGGCTTTTCCAACTGCACCACACAACCACCCTCTGGGTCCACTGGCATACACAAATTTTCAACATTTTCGCTAATATTTCCGCTGCCGTTCATTTTAATGTGAGATCCATTTGTTTGCTTTGCTGGTGTGTCGGAAAGTTGCCTCTATGCGGGTCAGTTGGTTTCCTGTCCACTCTGGGTTATTATGGGTGGTCCTGTGGGCATGTGGCTTTCTTTGGGTGGTGCCAGCTTGTGGTGGCCACCCCTTTATGTTGCGGCGCTTATCGGCTGTTTGCGGTTTTGTTTTTTGTTGATTTAGTGGGGCAGCCTGTTGAACTTTTCGCTCCAGTGCGGCGACACTAGACAGGACACACCCAATACCAATGCCCAGTGGGGCGGTCCCACTTTGGCTCTAATTCACCATTCCGAAAACCCCATTTAGTTGTTTTTTAATATTACTGCTTTTAAAAATGTATTCATATACTCGTATATACCTTTAAGAAGGAATCATACATATCAGGGAATCATCATTTCCACTTTATTACCTAACTAAACCTAAATCACTTAATTCTCTTGAGCTACTAATTCATCATAGACACAAAACACAAAAGCAAATGTTTATGTATACATTTATTTAGCGAGATATAATTAAACTATAGTAAAATAAAGGCTGAATGTTAAGTATGTTGAATTTTTTACATATCTCTGCTTAAGTGGCGCCACCTATATGAAATATAAATGAGCTTTTGTACAGCGCCACCTAGGTGTCCATGTAGTCTCCGATGGCGCCAGTGAAGGCTGTCGTGTAAAATGTATAAGTATAACCTAACTTATAACTTAATTATAAGAGCCTGACGGTACCGGAACTATTTTTTAAATGTTTCAAACGCAGTTCTCTAAAAATCTGCATTCAAATTCAGACATTTTTTTGATGTTATCATGATGTACAAATTCAAAACAAATTAAGAAATGTCCCAAGGCTGAAGCACTCTATCACTCAACTTATCTTAATCGGATTTTGAAGTGGCATACCTCTAAATGTTTCTGGCGCAATTCTCTAAAAATCTGCATTCAAATTTAGAAATTTATTATTATTCATTTTTTTTGTGATTTTTTTGATGTTTAGATGTTGTAGAAATTTAAAAACAATTAAGAAATGTCCCAAGGCTGAATTTCTGAGCTCCATAACTGTACTTATCTTAATCGGATTTTGAAGTGGCATACCTTTAAATGTTTCTGGCGCAATCCTCTAAAAATCTGCATTCAAATTTAGAAATTTTTTTTTTTTCAATTTTTTTGTGATTTTTTTGATGTTATGATGGTATAGAAATTCAAAAACAATTGAGAAATGTCCCAGGGCTAAAGTTCTAAGCTCCATAACTCAACTAATCTTAATCGGATTTTGAAGTGGCATACCTCTAAATGTTTCTGGCGCAATTCTTTAAAAATCTGCATTCAAATTTAGAAATTTTTTTTTTTTCAATTTTTTTGTGATTTTTTTGATGTTATGATGTAGAAATTCGAAAACAATTAAAAAATGTCCCAGGGCTGAAGTTCTAAACTCCATAACTCAACTTATCTTAATCGGATTTTGAAGTGGCATACCTCTAAATGTTTCTGGCGCAATTCTCTAAAAATCTGCATTCAAATTTAGAAATTTTTTTTTTTTCAATTTTTTTGTGATTTTTTTGATGTTATGATGGTATAGAAATTCAAAAACAATTGAGAAATGTCCCAGGGCTAAAGTTCTATACTCCATAACTCAACTTATCTTAATCGGATTTTTAAGTGGCATACCTCTAAATGTTTCTGGCGCAATTCTTTAAAAATCTGCATTCAAATTTAGAAATTTATTTTTTTCAATTTTTTTGTGATTTTTTTGATGTTATGATGTAGAAATTCGAAAACAATTAAAAAATGTCCCAGGGCTGAAGTTCTAAGCTCCATAACTCAACTTATCTTAATCGGATTTTGAAGTGGCATACCTCTAAATGTTTCTGCCGCAATTCTCTAAAAATCTGCATTCAAATTTAGAAATTTATTTTTTCTCAATTTTTTTGTGATTTTTTTGATGTTATGATGTAGAAATTCGAAAACAATTAAAATATGTCCCAGGGCTGAAGTTCTAAACTCCATAACTCAACTTATCTTAATCGGATTTTGAAGTGGCATACCTCTAAATGTTTCTGGCGCAATCCTCTAAAAATCTGCATTCAAATTTAGAAATTTATTTTTTCTCAATTTTTTTGTGATTTTTTTGATGTTATGATGTAGAAATTCGAAAACAATTAAAAAATGTCCCAGGGCTGAAGTTCTGAACTCCATAACTCAACTTATCTTAATCGGATTTTGAAGTGGCATACCTCTAAATGTTTCTGGCGCAATTCTCTAAAAATCTGCATTCAAATTTAGAAATTTTTTTTTTTCAATTTTTTTGTGATTTTTTTGATGTTATGATGGTATAGAAATTCAAAAACAATTGAGAAATGTCCCAGGGCTAAAGTTCTATACTCCATAACTCAACTTATCTTAATCGGATTTTGAAGTGGCATACCTCTAAATGTTTCTGCCGCAATTCTCTAAAAATCTGCATTCAAATTTAGAAATTTTTTTTTTTTCAATTTTTTTGTGATTTTTTTGATGTTATGATGTAGAAATTCGAAAACAATTAAAAAATGTCCCAGGGCTGAAGTTCTGAACTCCATAACTCAACTTATCTTAATCGGATTTTGAAGTGGCATATCTCTAAATGTTTCTGGCGCAATTTTCTAAAAATCTGCATTCAAATTTAGAAATTTATTTTTTTTCAATTTTTTTGTGATTTTTTTGATGTTATGATGTAGAAATTCGAAAACAATTGGAAAATGTCCCAGGGCTGAAGTTCTAAGCTCCATAACTCAACTAATCTTAATCGGATTTTGAAGTGGCATACCTCTAAATGTTTCTGGCGCAATCCTTTAAAAATCTGCATTCAAATTTAGAAATTTTTTTTTTTTCAATTTTTTTGTGATTTTTTTGATGTTATGATGTAGAAATTCGAAAACAATTAAAAAATGTCCCAGGGCTGAAGTTCTAAACTCCATAACTCAACTTATCTTAATCGGATTTTGAAGTGGCATACCTCTAAATGTTTCTGGCGCAATTCTCTAAAAATCTGCATTCAAATTTAGAAATTTTTTTTTTTTCAATTTTTTTGTGATTTTTTTGATGTTATGATGGTATAGAAATTCAAAAACAATTGAGAAATGTCCCAGGGCTAAAGTTCTATACTCCATAACTCAACTTATCTTAATCGGATTTTGAAGTGGCATACCTCTAAATGTTTCTGTCGCAATTCTCTAAAAATCTGCATTCAAATTTAGAAATTTATTTTTTTTTCAATTTTTTTGTGATTTTTTTGATGTTATGATGTAGAAATTCGAAAACAATTAAAATATGTCCCAGGGCTGAAGTTCTAAACTCCATAACTCAACTTATCTTAATCGGATTTTGAAGTGGCATACCTCTAAATGTTTCTGGCGCAATCCTCTAAAAATCTGCATTCAAATTTAGAAATTTATTTTTTCTCAATTTTTTTGTGATTTTTTTGATGTTATGATGTAGAAATTCGAAAACAATTAAAAAATGTCCCAGGGCTGAAGTTCTGAACTCCATAACTCAACTTTTCTTAATCGGATTTTGAAGTGGCATACCTCTAAATGTTTCTGGCGCAATCCTCTAAAAATCTGCATTCAAATTTAGAAATTTATTTTTTTTTTCAATTTTTTCTTTGATGTTAAGATGTTGTAGAAATTCAAAAACAATTAAGAAATGTCCCAAGGCTGAAGTTCTAAACTCCATAACTCAACTTATCTTAATCGGATTTTGAAGTGGCATACCTCTAAATGTTTTTGGCGCAATCCTCTAAAAATCTGCATTCAAATTTAGAAATTTATTTTTTCTCAATTTTTTTGTGGTTTTTTTCATGTTATGATGTAGAAATTCGAAAACAATTAAAAAATGTTCCAGGGCTGAAGTTCTAAACTCCATAACTCAACTTATCTTAATCGGATTTTGAAGTACATACCGCTTAATGCTTCAGGCGCACACTTTAAAATTTGTTTTTTTCATATTATTGAAGAAATGAATAGCCACGTAATTCGAAAACTGGGATAAGAAACTGGGATATAAAATGACAAGTAAAGGTCAGCGGTGTTAGTACCTTAAGTAATTCAGTAGCTCTCTATAATTTTGGTTTTCAATACGCTACTCTATGCATTATCAATTATAGATGGAACACTGTGACGTAACGGGGAAAACTCAACCGGATTTTCCGGAGCTAGACTCCTATGTGAACCTTCCCCTGGCAAGTGGATTTTCAAATATCGCCAGATGGAAAACTGGATGGCTTGCCAGATGAACGGAAACGAAATTGATTGGCACATGTGGTGTGCAAAATTTTGAGCTCCGCCGACTGTAACGCCACCGCCAACGCCAGAAAGTTGTACAATTATGCAATCGGCGTTGGCCAGTCGTTTGCATGTCCCAGTCAATTGGCGAGCGTGACTGCAGCTGACCGAGTGAAGGAAATCACCTAAATCTACTGCTTATGGCACTCGCCATCTCCGTTGATCCAGATATTTAGCGGCTAATCTGCGAAATACTCGCAATCAAGCGGCGTTTGTTTATTTCTGGCACTTATAGACTTATGTAGTATACTCGCACTTGAAAAATATTTATAAAAGCATTGCACATGAATCGGTATATATTAATAATTCAAAACGCATTTTCCCATTAATGTAGCATTGACCTATTTGTAATTCTTGTAATTTGTTTGATATCTAATTCTATACTAATACATGTTATAGATATGGGCTTAAAAATTGCTAATTACTCTGCCAGCCACCTAATTAAAATATAATACAAATTTTAATTATTATATCATTTCAAATTATCATTTATTATATCATATAGCATTATATCATATTCGGTATATTTCTGACACACTTTTTCATTTTATTGGCAAGCGGAGATGGTGAAATGATATCCACAACTCGCCTATGTTTACTTTTTCACTGCGCTGGGTCAGTGAACTCGTAGTGAACCAGTTTGGTCGCCTGCATTTCCGCAAGTCTTTCTTGTCCAAGTGACCCAAGGCGCCAGTGCGTCTCATTATGCGATCGATGAATTGAAACGCCGATCAAATTAATAGCAATTCGACTGCTTATGTATGCAAATGACACATCGAAGCGCCGCCGATGGCACTGGGCCATAATAAAGACATAAGTCATGCATTCGCTTTTGTATGGAAATGCGTTGCATGATAGGTTCGTGCCTTAAGTCTTTTGTTTTGGCCGAAACGGTGTCAACATATTGCAGCTGACCTTCAAGGGAAATGAATGAGTTGAAATGGGCTTGTGAAATCCGTGCACTGAAATCTTTGCACTTGAATCAATCAAGACTTTGCGGAAACTGTAGAAAGCTGGAAACAATTTTCAATTGAGGCACCCAAGCTGGCGGACCGAATTCGCCAAATATGGCCAGAAACAAGAGCGATGACAACTCGACATCTCGACTCTGGGCAATGCACACGCATTTTGTCAGAGCAGCTCCTCCAGCTTCCTTGGCGGCATTTGCTTACTTTTCGGTGGACAAGCAGGAAGCCGATCCCAATCGGAAGTAAGGGGACCACAATTAAAAAAAAAAGGTGTCACTTCATTGGCATGTGTGCGATTGGCAAGTGTGATTGCCTGGCCAATGAGACAGTGTGGGCGGCAGCCACGCCCCATCCACTTCTTGGGCGGCCGTCAGAGTTATGTGGCCACCACCCACTCCCACTTGCAATCTGCGATCGCTTTGCCAATCGTTTTGGCAATGCAAATCAGCCAACGCAGCGCCGCCAGAGGTAGGAAATGCATGCCAAATGGTGCTCCAATTTTCATGCCGGAAACAATTACAGATGACGGGCACAGAGAAAAACACAATTTTAAATTGTGTTTAAACAATATACAGTGAATTTTAAACACTGTGTTTATTTCAAGAAGACCTACAGAAAATCCTACAATGTTTCTCTTTGGAATATTAAATATTAATGTTTAATATCTGCACTAAGATTTTAGAAAAATGTCCCACTTGTTTCTGTGCAACGAAAAGCACACCCTTATAGCTTCATACTAGAGCTCCGCATATATTGACCGATTACCGCCGACGATAAGATGAATAATCATGAAAGGCATAAATAAATAAATAAAACGCCACATCACGCTGTTCGCCAAACGGAGTGGGGGAAAGTAAAAGTGGTTCAACACCGTCTGGAGTTTTGTAGAGCTTGGAGCTTGGAGCTTGGATCACAGCGCATGGAGTTCGCAGTGGCGATGAGGAGGCGGAGGACATGGTCTAAGCCGAACGCATGGCCATGGGCAAGTTGTTACGCATTTGAGTCCAGTTTTGTGACTCCACTTCCTGAAAGGGGACGCACAGGCGGCCACTCTGTGTGTATCTCAAACTGATGAATATTAATATGATTTCATTTTGGCTGCTGGTGTGTGAATCATGTTTGGCACTTCCTTGTATGGAGGGTGGAACTAGCTGTCATTGGCGGAAAATGATGGCCAGCTATTAAGGGAGAAAGGCTGCGGTGAAAGTCCTGGTTCTCTGGGAACTGCACACAATTTGGTACACACACATACACACGTATACATCCCATGGTAGATATTTATATTTATAGATCCAGCCACGTTATGCAACTGATTACTTCCCACTAAGTGAAACGGAACCAGACCAGGTACAGGCACGCACCTGGAACTCCATATGCTGGCCAACAGGTGAGCTATCCGCTGCTCATTCATTTGAAATTAAATCAACATGCAATTAACTTGCTTTTGGCCAAATGAATCGAACCATTTACAGAGCGGTATTCCGCATGTCTTGCCGTTGCGGATCCCATTGAAAATGTGGCAGGAAATGAATCGGAAAATGAAATGAAATATGTTGGCTATTGTCTTTAAAGTGTTGCCACATTGCTGGGTTGCACATGCAAAAATGCAATACTCTTATGGGGATCTGAGCCATAGGCACGTTCACGAGCATTGCCCTTAACCGAGTTGGCCCTCAATGGACAATAAATTACATTAAAAACCATCTAATTAATGCGACACCACCGGGAATATCAAAACGCAGACGTGACGACCTTCGATTTCTGGGCGATTGAACAATAAGAATTCCCAAAAAACAATAATCACAAAGACCCGAAGACAAACGCAATAGGCTCGGACTTGATTTTTTCTTTGGTTTGCTTGATTCGCTTATTTCACATTGCGTGCTATTAATTTGCATTGCCCAAATGTAGTCGTTGATTTTCAACTTTTTTTCTTTTTTTTCTTTCATTCCATTATTGAGATTTATAACATTTATGGCCATAAGCTTTCGGGGCGATTACAACATTTGGAGCAGACTGCAGACCAAGTCACGTCTCCGGGTCTTGAAAAATGGCCAAGATAGTGGGCTGTACGGGAAACCAGCGAGGTTTTCATGGAGAGAAAAAGTGGTAAGCCGGCTCAAGCTTTGCGAGCAAAAGCTTCGTCATTGTTTACACACGAAACCGTTATCAAAATTCAAGGTCTGACTGGCTTGTAACTCTCATTTTCACCGGAGACAGAGAGTCAGAGATTTGGAGAGGTGAGCACTCTCATTTCGCCGGCTGCACCTGCGCGTTGTGTATTTAACCGTAGGTGCCCAATCTTCAGCGCGACAGTCGATTCCACGAAAGTGGCCAAAGTGGTGGTTACAACCCATCCCCAGTGGCTCAAAGTGATCAATATATATTCATAAGGGACCGCCAAATAGTGCATATACCGATAGTGCCCTAACTTAAGTGCTTCACCAGCTGTAATCGGGAGCCATGAGGATCCATCGGCATTTTGTGGTAATTACTCGAAAGAAAAGACTTAAGAAGCCAACGTAAAAAATGTGAAAAAGTGTCGCGAAATGGAAATGAACATGGAATTGGGGTTGCGGGTGCTGGCTGCACAAGTGGAACTAATGGTGTACTTAGCCAAAAGTTGGCAATTATTTCATTTAATTTGCATAGGCGGCAGAGTTGGTGTGGCAATAAGTTAAAGGGATGTACGCTTCAGTGCACTTTTCTAAGAAAATGTTGAAACCTTGGGCGTGCAAGGTGAATTGCAATTTGGTTATATATTTGTAAATTACTAGATAGTCATGTAGTTTATTTGTTAACAATTTGAGTATTTGGGGAAAAGCGTAATAATAATAAAAACTATATGTTTGGTAGAAGAGATAGCTAGTCGTACATTCAAATATTAAAGCTCCTTTTCCGATATTACAAATATCTAAGCCACTTAACGAAATTTAAATTAGTAACAATAAATACATGTCTTTAAATCGCTGACATAGTGCATACTTCATTTTCTGTATTGCATTTATACAAAGAAAAGATTTGCCTTTGATGAAACTAAGGGAATGTTAAGCCAAGCAAGAGAAACACTTTCTTCCTGTTGGTCTGCATTTGTCAATCGTGATCCATGCATTTTTCATTAGTCTTCAGGTGCCCCATGACTTTCCGGCGATTCCCTTCCGACTTGCGCCGCATTGTCAACAATTAAAATCGCGATCGTTTCATTAGCGACCAGGGGATATACTATATACTATATAGATATATACACATATGTGTATATATGTATCCGTGGGGTGCACTGCGGAGTCGCAAACTCTTTTCCCTCACGACCGATGATCCAACTGCAGGCGAAACCAGTCTGCGTAGCTTTCACTGCCCACCCAGAGTGAGGAAGCTGACACGATCGATCTGCTACAATTAGCACTATCCGATGAGATAATTTTTGCTGGCGCTAATTTCCATTTCATAATCGGGCCGGGGCTCGTTGACATTTATGCGCAAATTGATTGGGATAGGGCTTTGGTTGCACTGTTTTGAAATTGTACATACAAATCGGGCTCATTTTGCGAAATCACGAAGGCGTTCCTCTGACCTTGTTGGATTCTCCTAATGCAGAGATGGCTTGCGTCACTTATCCAACAGTTCCATATTTAACCGAACAATACAACAACCTATTTACATAATAAAGCAAATTGGCCAAATAAAGAGGGCCCAGACCCAAAAAGTCTTTGGCCCGGCATGATTTGTCATCAGCTGGCCCTCTTGACCCAGGTCAGGCATTGTATGAAACATCTGGGGTTACGCAATATTTTTCTACCGCTCGCCCAAAAAAAAAACAATGCCAGACTCTGACCCACTTAAAACTTGTTTTCATTCACTCACCTTTCTTTGGAGAATATGGAATTCATTAACATGATCGTTGCGAATTCAATTTAAACAGGCTTTCTTCATGCCCGAGTTCGTTGTCTCAGTCTTTTGATTTGTATCTATTAAGTGTTCGGGTGTTAACTACAAGCATATACTTCCTTGCTCATTTCAGTTGGGTCTGCTCGGTGTGCTCTGTTTGGCCATCGGAGGCAGTCAATCCAAGGCTGTGGTGGATCAGCAGCCTGCCGCTTCCCAGGTGGACAGCAAAAGTGTTGCCCAGCAGAGGATCGATCTGGGATTGGGTCTGGGCGATGCCCTGATCCACGACCACCATCACGAGCACATCGTCGAACATCACGAACACCATCACGAGCACCACGACCCCGGGTACTGGAAAAAGAAGGTCACCTGGAAAGAGGGATGGAAGAAAATTTGGAATCCGGCTAAGAAGCAAATCTGGAATCCTTCTTGGAAGAAGGTGAGGAGCTTAGTCTATCATTAAATTAATGTTTCATATATTCGGGACTTGATTATTACTTATAACTATGAGACACTTTTAAAAAATGAATGCCTTTTTCCTATGTCTATCTCAGATCTGGAAGCCACATTGGGTGAAGGTGCCCGGCTGGAAGGAAATACAGGTTCCCGCATGGAAACAAATTTGGGTATATTACATAGTTACCTATCAATGGAAGTGTACTTAAATATGTGCTCCATCTTAGGTTCCTCACTGGAAAGAGATTTTAGTGCCAGCCTGGAAGGATATTCAAGTACCCGATTACAAGCAGATTTGGACACCAGAACTAGTCAAGGTATAATTGAATCTACATTTTCTTTAAGTGTATGTAGCTAAGAATACAATTAATTTCTAGGTTGGCATTCCCGGTGAAAAGTACTTGGGCAAGGATCACGAAGGCTGGGAGTACACCAGCCACGATTTGTGGAAGAAGGTTGGTTATAAGATACATTTGAAGTATTAAGGATGCCATTTAATCACCTAAATCCCGAATCTTTAGAAAGTGGTCTGGAAGTCGCACTGGAAGAAGATCTGGAAGCCCGCCAAGAAGCAAATCTGGGTGCCTGAGAAGAAATTGGAGTGGAAGGAGGCATGGAAGCAGTACTGGAAGCCAGCGAAGAAGGAAATCTGGACCGATAAATTGGTATGTTTACCATACTAATTTTAAAGGAAATCCTTACTAAATATTTCAACTCTTCTCAGGAATGGAAGGAGGCATGGAAGCAGATTTGGGTGCCCGGCTGGAAGGAGATCTGGGTACCTGGATGGAAAAAGATCTGGAAGCCAGTGGTTATATCGGAGTGGTTCCCCTCGCCCGATCACCACGATCATCACCATGAGCACGGTTTTGATTGGGATCGCAAGGACGCAGGTGTCACGGCCACCAAGTCGGCCGATGGCAAAGATAAGGTGGTCTGGAAACGAGATGACACCAATGCCGCTGGCAAGCCAACAATGCTGCAGCCAGTGGCCAGCGCCGACTTCCAGGCCAAGTCTCTGGAGGCAGCCAAGTCCCCTGTAGCAGCGCTCGCCGCCTCCGTGGCCACCACCTCGCAGTCATTCAAGTTTCCCGGCGCGTAGGAGGTCATTGCATCACCAAAACGGTTGCATCACGACGCCCGGTTCCAAGCTCCTTGTAAATAGTCGTAAACCAGTCGCTAGCTCGTAAGGCCATCCATTTCCACTTCCATTTGCCTTGGCGCCACTTTAAATTATCTCTAGACTTTAATTACCAGTGAATACAAAATAAATGATAAACAACTAAACAATAAATAGTCTTAGCCTATGTTTCAGTCTCAGTGCGATTTGTAGGAGTGATCCTTTTCCGCCTCCCATTCGTTGGGGGCATTGGGCAGGGGCACCCACTCGTTGTGTATGGTGGGTGTCCAGACCTTCTTCCACACCGGCTCGTAGATCTTCTTGGCCCGCCAGTACTTTACCCAGCGAGCGTTCCACGTGGTCTTGTTGGCCCAGAAGCCATCGGCCTGCGGATCGAGGGTGTCTGTGTGGCTAACGCTGGGTTTTTTGAAAGGGAGAAAGGAGGATGGATTAGTTGGTGAAAGTGGTCTAGTGGCTGGATAGTTGCGTAATCCTCTCACATGGTGGTCGTCTTGCCGGCCAGACAGTAGCTGATGAAAATGACCAATAATACTGTCAGCATCAGCAGGGGCTTCATTTTAATCCATGGATACGCCATCCTGTCGCCACTTTTCGTCGCTTTCATGTTTCGCAATCGACTGGCGCGGCCATTAGCCAATCTTCACGTTTTAAAGGCCTCCAGTTTCACGGCAAGCCAAGCGCCCTAATTGTGATTCAGTGCGTCTGTGCAAATGAATTGCAAATTCCCGCACTTTGCACGATCTGACTGGGTTGTAAATAACCATAGATTCCTTATATAACACACATTTCTTTTCATTCATTTTGTAGTTTATTTTGTTTTTGTTGCATTTCTTTCTTAAACTAATGTAAAACGCTGCAAATGATAATCTGTATGTGTGACAAAGCTTAGGAGTTACAATTCATGAGGCCCTCTCAACCGAAAGAAAGAAACAGAAACAGAAACACTAACATTACTTTCGTTTCCTATAATTCACGCATGCATTTGTTGGATACGCTACATATGTATGTACTTTAAGCTCTATTTATGTCTAGTGCATCAACTTAAGGCAGATATACAGATTAACTGATGTTGATCATGATAGTGGTAGCGATACAATATTAAAGCCCTTAGTTACGCGTAGAAAGTTCGTTGGATTTTTGATTCTTTGTTGCAAAGTGAGGAGCTGGCAAATCGAATTCGGATTCGTTTGCTGGCCAACAGTGATTGTGTAGACACAAAAATATAAAACTAATATGGCACAATCTGCGCAAAATTAAGTTTAGTAAACGTCCAAGTAATTTACTTAATATTACATTTTACAAATACAAAGTACAGCAAAGACAGCACATTAACAAAGAGACAGCCCTGTTGCCAAATTAAGTGAATTCGGAAGTTAACAGGTTGCTAGTTAGTAGTAATAGATTACTACATTGCTAAATTCAGGATCACTGAACAATCTTAAAAGAAATATATATTCGATGACGAGCCGTTTTTTCAATTCCGTTTCCGTTACATTCAAATAAAATTGGACTTTAAAAACAGGGCCATTACAAATTTGGGATTCTAATTCCCCCGCGTTGTCGGTTTAGTCTGTTGTTGTGTGATTGTGTGGCTACTTTCGTAGTACTGCTCCTCCTTTACTATATCTTCGTGTTCTCATTCGGTGTCAGTCTTTTGAAATACCATTTTGAAATCGATTCATCTAGATGCAAGCTGCAATTTGTTCGTTCGTTGTGGTTGCGGGAATGTTCTGTGGTTACCTCGTTTCAGGGAGTGAGTGAGCGATGTGGTGGGTGGGTGTTTTTTTTTTGGCTGTGCACGTTTCGAGGGTTAAAGCTAACTAAACTAGATAAACTAGGCTACAATGAGTACAATTTATTCGAGTTCCAGTGTGTAGTTGGGGGCCCAGCTCATTCAAAGGACATCAAATTGGTGGGCAGAGGCTTGGGCACTCGCATGGTGGCCAGTTTGCAAATGGCATTCGACCAGAGATGCGTCATCTGGGGACTGTCCGTCCGGAAACGATAGACGGTGCCCAGGGTTCGGTGGCACAGCTCGAAGGTGTTCTTGTGCTTGGTATTATCGCTCACGTGGGCATACCATCCATCCAAGGGACACACTTTGCACGGTTCCCGTTTAAAGTCGCTCCGTTCGCTTCCCTTAAATGATTTCGGTGGGAAATACACCAGCGAGTTGGCCCAAATCTGTAGCCAGTATCGTTGCCAAGAGGCCACCGCTGGCTTTCTGCCCTCCTTCTGGACCGTTTTACGCCGGACACATCCCTGCATGGCGGCTGCTGCTTCTGGTGACATCAAATCGCAATCGCTGCCGGTAAAATCACACATTATTCCCTCGGCACTTTCCAGGGATGCTAGATCCGCTTGGGATAGGGCGTCGCTATGCTCCAAGACCGAATCATCCAGCAGGTGGTGACGAGGTTGCACTTGGCTCGGATCTAGTTCCAGGTGCAGGTGGTGAGGATGGCCATCGCTGTGGTTGTGCGTCGCAACTTTGCCAAAAATGCTGTAAAACGAGAACATGGTTTAGTCAAAAAATTCTTGGGCGTTTGAGACATTCATGCTGTTCATACAAATGAGAAGAAATGAAATTGCAAAGAGGCAAACAAGGGTGAACTGCGATTCGTATTTGTAGGTTATATCGATTTATAAACACAACAAGTAACCAGTTTACATTTTACGTAGTTTTCTATTACTATATGTTATATCTTTTTCTAAATTACTCCATAAATAGTTGGCTTTTTTTATTATAATGGATTCGAATTAATTTTTTATCGAACTGTTTTGCCTAACTGACAATTAACTAAAGGTTTCTCGCTCAAAATAAATGCGATAGAACCCTTCGGGGTAGTAGTGTGCGTATGGTAGGTACGTGTATGTATGGTTTCCAAAATCAAAATCAAATGAAGTGAGGCAAGCGTTGGGTCGTGTATTTGGGCATTTCATACGAAGCATTTTCAACTCGGGTCCGTGCAAAAGAAAGAAATGAGGAGACGACAACTGAACACTTCAAATGGTAAAATGAGGATAACGCATCGGATCAGCATTCAGTATCAGGCTGGCAATACACACATATCCTAGCTACAGGACTCTGTTCTGGACTCACCGACGGCATCTGCAACGCTTGTTGGAGATGGTGCCAATGCCCGGCGCAATCATGACGATGCAGCATTGGCACTTCTCGGCAAAGTTTCGCGGCAGGCTGCTGCTGCGAAATCTGCAATCATTTTGGGCAGAGGCGGATGTTTGACAATTAACGAACACACACAAAACGAAAGCATAAGGCAAAAGCAAAACGGTAGAAGTGAGAGACATAGAGATTTAAACGATTAATAAGGACCCAGTGTACAAATGTCCAATTCTTGCGCAGTGATTCGAGGTGGTGGATATCAAACAGGTGGTTAACAAGGGATGCCAAGTGGTGGCTCTCTGCATGGGTGATTCCTTTACTTACTTGGTGCCCAGACTGCGACACTTGCGATGGCCTGGCACAAATTTTGTGCCGCTTGCCATTCGCATGGAGCCAATGGTTTTGGCCGGCGAGAGATTTAGGCATCCAAGGGCCGGAGTAACTACTTCGACGTTAAAGGATTCTTTTGAGCTGCAGGACGACGAACTGGGTCCAGACGGCGACGCAGGTTCCAGGTTTAAAGAGCGCCTGAAAGGTAAATGGTAAGGTAAATATAAGTATATATAAGTAGGGCATAGTTTTAAAATATGTATCTTACTTGTACTGATCCTCCTCGAATATATTCTGCAACTCCTCTATATATCTTATTGAAGTCAGATACTTCTGTGTCGCCTCGTGCTTCTGCAGATGCTTATAGTTCGACTGCTGATAGTTCGAAATTACGCGCAATATATTGTTCATCTTATTGCGACGCTGCTCCGGTTCCAGGCCGCCCTTGTGTGGGTGGGCCAAGTCAATGTAGATCAGATCGGTGAGAAAGAGGCCCAGATAGGGGATGCAGGGCAGGCGGAGGCTCTCGAGGTAGGAGCGCAGATTCGCCCAGTTGTCCTGGTCACTGAATATATCGCTGAGGCGTTCAAATGCATTTCGATCCTTCTTCGATAAGCATGCCCAGGTCTTTGTCAGGCGATATATGCTTGCGCTTTGCATGGCCGAAATAATGGCAAACAGCGAGTGCAGATTGTTGAGCTCATGCAGTTTTTTGGCCACCTGTAATGGAAACATTTAATAAATATATCAAGCGACTAATGACTTGGGCCCATCTCCTCACCTTTATAAAGTGAGTAATAATCTCGGCTCTCTGCTTTGGCTGCTCGGCATTGAGAATCTCCTGCACAGTCCAAAAGCTCGTGTGGTTAAATCGTTTGGTAAATGCCACAATGTTCGGGGTGTTGACATGCTTATCCTTCTTCGTCCACGCACAACTGCTTAACTCATCCGGCTGGATCTGGGCGAAGACTGGGAAGTCCAGTAACGTAATCTGATTGGCCAACACATCGGCGGGTACACGTAACGCGCTCAAAATAACCGCATCCAACTGTTTGATGGAGGCGTGGGCCGGTAAACTTTGCGACTTGGACGGTGGAGCAGCCGAGGCTCTAGAAATTGAAAGAAAGACATAATTAGAATTGTGCTTAATAGGGGTGATTACATTTAATTGTAAATCATTCGTGTGGAACCTAAATACTTTTACAACTTAGGGTGTCGAGTAACTACTACATACACGTATACAATTCCGAATTCTATTGACTGGATTACTTACGCTATTGTGTAGTAGCAACCAGGCGAATCTGGCGAGGAGGAGAAACTGTTTAAACAACCGATGGAGTTCTTGCGCCGCGTGCTCTTGATATTCAGGGTTTTGCTGGCCTGCGGTTGTATACCGGGCGGATCCATTTGCTGCTCCTTGTGGCTCTTCTCCTTTCGCAAACAGGCCATTGTGTGGGCACTACCATTGGTATTCGGACTTCGTTGCTTGGACACTCGAGTTGGCTGCTGCTGCTGCTGCGAAGGAGGAGGAGGAGGTGAGCTCTGCTTAAATTGAGTCGTGGGATAGGCCTGACCCGTATATCCATTATAGTCCGTGGTGGGCTTTCTGCTTAACTGAAATATCAAGAAACCATGGATTAATGTCGAAGTACACTCGAGTGGGAAGAAGGTATAGATAGATAGTCACCTCTGAGTAGCGCAGATTATCCGTGGACAGATCGCGTGAGATTTCCGAGTATCGCATCATGGCAACCAACTCCGGCTGTCGTTGCACTTCGACAAGCTCTTCAAAACTGCAATGGACGAGATTCAAGTTAACTTCGTGATAAAGTTTTGGCTTTCGGTGTTCCGCGCACTGGGCAGACTTTTTGTTGACTGAAACCGAGTTTGTTTTCCTCAGTTCTGCATTGTGGCTTTTGTGTTGCACGAACAGTGGTAACAAAAAAAAAAATTAAAAACTGAAAAAAAAACAAAAAAAGTAGAGGAAAAAACTGGTGGCAAGCCGAAGCGGAGCTTCTGGCACGCTTCGCTGCTCGATTTCCAATGGAGCGGGCCATGTGAGTCACGAGCGGTGCGAGGAAACCATTCCATGCTCTTTTATGGTAGCTCTCAAGTGGTCAAATGGCTTTTCGGGGGTGCAAGCCGCTGATAAAAAGTCACGGGCTGCAGCGGTCAGCGGAAAGTTTGGTTGGAAAACAAGTCACCCGGTCAGAAACCAAATTGGTTTTCAGCCCAGTTCAATGAACCCGTCGACTAAGGCATAGAAAAGGAAATTTAAATAGCCCATTTGTTTCTGGCATTTCCAAAAAACGAAATGCAGTCGCTTAACTGCCAAATATTCAATCTAGAGATGATAGTACCTTATACCTTATAGCTTGTACATTTACTTAATTAAAGGAAAAATATTTTCATTTTTGTGGGTAGAATAATAAAAAATACACTTTGAATATATTACAAAAAAAAAAAACAAAAGAAACCACTTACATTACTCAATATTATCTGAATATACAACCATCCAGAAAGCACTTTTCATTTATTTCCCAACAGTGCAGCAACCTATATACACATATGTATCTAAAATTCCTCTAAGACTGACTGTGTTGACCCCGTCTAATTAATTTCAATTAAGATATAATCATTTAAAAGCAAAAGCTGATCAAAAGCAATGACGTCCGCACATTGTCATTGGTACATTTCTGGTGTTCTGTCTGCGGTTTCCTTCGATTATTTAGCGCTTTTCCTTCGATTATTTTGCGCTTTTCCGTTTGAGCAAATAGAATTATCCGACTCTGAAAAACCAGCGCAAATATCTCGAGAGTAGTGTGGGCGAACCCAGAAGATACATTCCCAAGACGGATGCAGATTAAATCGGTGGGGAGCGATATTGTTTTTATTCTCTTGTTATCTATTATGAATTCCATTCTAAATCGTTTCAAACGCATTGTGCTTATATCTCTATTGTAGCGTAAAAGCTAAAAAAAATACGATCCTATATATTTGAGATATGATGTACGTGTATACAGATGAATTGAAAACAAATTGGCCGGAAAGGCAACAAAAACAGAAACAAGATGTAGACAAGACACCAGGCGATTTCGAATTGTATTCCAAAATGCCAGACGACTGCCTCAAGATTTTGAGCAAATGGACTTTATTGACTATTTGAACTATTCCATATACACATCACTTCTCTCCTTATTGAATTTATATACATGGCCATACATGCATACATACATACATATGTATATCTGTGTATCTGCGCCAATCTGTGCCATTTTTCTTCTGGATTTCCCTTCGGCTGGTCGGTGATTTAATGGAGATATCATCCAATGCAATTAAAGCCAAGCGATTTACTTGCCTCATCTGAGGGCTCGTAAAGTTCCTCCCACTGGGTACAATTTAATACATGGCATATGTAAATAATTCCTGCCAGACAGCGCGCTCCTTTAATGCGAATTTGTGAACTTTTGATGGGCGAATGAATACTGATTGTTTTTTTCGTGGTCAGGGATATGGAAAAACATCGCCCACTATATCGATACACCCCCAGAATATTCAGTGTGTTTATTGCCTTTACACAGATTTCTCAAAAGAAAACAAACAACGCCGCTGTAGAATTCAAGGAAATCACATTTTCCTCCGCGATTTCGATTCTTGCCTTTTTGTTTATCAGACTTGCAATTGTATTTAAATAAAACACAATACAATACAATACACAGACGAGCGCATTTCTACATAATCTCGAGGAAACTCGTTGAGATAGTTCGCTTTGTTTCTTGTGTTGGCATTTTCCATTGATAAATTCCACAACTTGTGGGCAGCTCTGGACTTCGCCATGATGACAAGTGACTGACCATCAAGGGAATTGGCAATTCAACCTATTCGCTGACTCGCACTGACCTCCACTTGTAGAATGGGGAGGGTGAAAGATCTCTGGAGCAGCTTTCTCTGCCGTTCAGAAACGGTGGCGAAATGCATATTTACAAAAGCGACCGTTTCGCAAGGTCAACGGCGAAAATGGCTGTCGCCAGTGATATTTGCGATTGGAATATTCAAGTGTCAGGTTCAATAACCGCATGGAGAGGTTGCGATTAAAAATGAACACTTAGCCTGTATAGAGATCAGCCTTCGACTTGGGTTTTCTACGCGAGTGGGAAAACATTTAGCTAATCTCCCATTGAAAAGCGAGGGGCGTTATCAGACGGTCGTCTAACTATTTGCTTACACATGCATGCCAGAATAAATACATGTAATTACGCTGGTTAACAACAAAGAGAGAAACTACAAATGGAAAGGTGCCAAAGCAGCAGCAAGGCAAGAAAGCCTGCTCTTGAGGATCGAAGGCGAAGTACCCTAAGCACATCTTTACAATTGAAAGTGAAGATAAGATTGACAATATAAGATGGAACCCGTTTCAAAATCAAACAGATAGCTTTTAACCCACATATGATCTTCCCGACTTGTGTCCTATACCATCCTTAAATACAACATACTCCCACATAAACAAGTCGTAAATTGTTATTTATGGCAGGCCAGTGATATAGGCATCCGTTTCCGGTTGTTCCGAATTTGTATATACAATGCGAAACGGAATATGGGTTCTGTGCATAATTTCAAACAGATGCCATTCCGATTTAGAGATCTGTTTTCGAGGAAAAACAGGTAGATACATATAGGATTTTTGGGTAGGTAGATAAGAGGGTTCGAATGCAAGTTACGACTTCTAAGATTTCATCGCTGCAGTACAGCCAACTTGTGCCTGCAATTATAATACCCACTTATAGGGTAGCTTGAGCAAAAACAATGCTATGAAGGCCAAGCAATCGAGCTGGGGTTTCTTCTTCCATCTCATATTCTCGTGTTTTGTATTTGTTCCATGAGCTGATTATACATACATACGTGTACATACATATGTATGTACAATGCGATCCACGGCACATGTGAGCCACCGAAGTGGGTCACTTGGTGAGCATCCAGCTAGGCGGAGCATCGAGCCTAGAACTGAGCCACTTACCCAATTTCTGGTTCGAGTGGCTGTACTTAAGTCCAGGGAATAAGTATGAGCCCAAGGCAATTGGAAACGGGGGAGAAACCTTGAAAGTCAGCATTTCAGCATCTCTGCAACGCAGGCGAAAACATCTGTCGCACATATCCTGTTGAACGAGTCCAGGAAGAGCAGTTGCACCGCGAGAAAATTGCAGGCAGCTCGAATTTAGCATTTCATGTGCAGTTAGAATATTACTTCAATGAAAAGTTACATCAAGTTCTAATTAATAAACGTTTACTGGATATTTGAATGGCAGAGCAGAAAACATATGACAAATATACTTTTTCTTATTTTTTGGCATACGAATACGAAAATCATTTTTAATGGTGCTTATCAGCAGCGGCAGCTGGCACTTGAGAATCCAGAGGCGTTGCTGCCACTGCGAGTATCTTCTTATCACGCCGCTTATCACCTGATCTAAAGCCGAAAGGAAGTGCCAAGCGAGTTTTGCTGGCCGCCACCCGATGATTCACATATCGAGACATACATATACAGCTATGGACAACGATTTAGCGCACTAGTAACTGTAGTTCAAAATATTACAGTTACTTTTCTGAGAGCAACACTTTCACGAATTGCTCAATGGTAGGTCATTCTTACTCTTTAAATCTCCTCAAATACAAAAAAAAGTACCGTTATCAATTCTCCTTTTCTGTTTTTGCTTTGGTTTTGTCAAATTGTGTCGCGAATGGTTGGGACAAACATTTAGCGCACTTATTTATCTTCTGTTATTACTTGTGATCGGGTGTACAAATAATTGAGTGCATTTGTGAATTTGAAATAAATAATCAATATCTTAATATATTTAAACAAAATGGCAAGGGGAAGGTACTGTTCTGTCGAAAAAAGGAAGCTTATTTGGGATCTTTACAAAAAAGGTAAAAACCAAAAAGAAATTTCCAAAATATTGGACTGTTCTAGGAAAATGGTGTACAATGCCATCAAAGATGTTAATAATGATCCCAATTTGTTATCTAATAACAAAATTCGTAAAGCGCCGGCTCGCAAAACAACCCCCCGCGAGGATAAAATAATTGTTAGGAAGAGCAAAGTTGATCCGTTTAAATCTTCACGCACAATAATGGCCGAAGTCAACTCGGAACTGGGCTTAAATGTGTCTAGTAGACTAGTGCGAAGACGTCTAAATGAAAATAAATTGTATGGACGTGTCAGCAGACAAAAACCTCTTCTGTCGAAAAAGAATATTAGCGCACGTTTGTCATTCGCACATAACCATAGATCTAAAGACATAAAATTTTGGAAAAGGATACTTTTTTCGGACGAAACCAAAATAAATCGCATTGGTCCTGATGGGAAAACGTTTGTACATCGCGAAAAAAACCAAGAAATCAATCCCAGATATACAAAAAAAACCGTAAAGCACGGTGGAGGAAATTTAAAAGTTTGGGGATCGTTTTCGTGGCACGGTGTTGGACCATTGGTTAAGATAGAAGGAAATATGGACAAATTTGCATATCTTGAAATAATGAAGAATAATATGGAGCCATATTCCTTCGAAGTTATGCCACTTAACTGGATCTTTATGCACGACAACGATCCGAAACATACAGCAAAAGTTGTTCAAAATTGGTTGTCTCAAGAAAAAATTCCAGTTCTCGATTGGCCAGCTCAAAGTCCCGACCTGAACCCAATCGAGAACTTGTGGCATTATGTTAAAACTAAAGTTGGACAAAAAAAATATAAAAATATCGATGAACTTTGGGAAGGAGTACAGGAAGCATGGTACTCTATACCTTTGGACAGGTGCCAAAAGTTAATAGAGAGTTTACCACGTAGATGTGAAGCAGTAATTACGAATAAGGGTTATTCCACAAAGTATTAACCAGGTAAATAATAATACCAATTAATTTTACTCCATTTCTAATAAATATTTACTTTTTCTTACAGTTCGATGAAAGTGCGCTAAATGCTTGTCCAAAGTAAATTGTCGCCAAAGAGACATTACTGAATCTTGCTAAATATTTTAAAATTACAAAGTTCTAAAACAAAGTAATTTTAGAGCTTAATGAATTAATAAATAAGTTTTGTACAAAATAACGGCATTACTCTTATTGAATATAAGATTATTGAGCTTTCTTTCCCACAATGAGTTAGTGCGCTAAATCGTTGTCCATAGCTGTATCTACAAATGCATATGTACATACATATGTTTGTTTCGCAGGGGAAACAAATCGATAGCATTGAAAACGGGAAGCCGAACATAAACACGGATACACAGTCAGCACTCACGCAATTCGCTTTCGTTGGGGTTCTAAGCTCATTGTATGCAAAGTGTGGCGCACACCGCCCACCGCCCATCGCCCATCGCCCACTCACCACCCATCGCCCACTTGGGTGTAGTTTCGTAATCAGTCACCGAGCAGAAAACAAAAGAAGCACAACAAATTGCACTTGCCACTTGGATCTTGGAACATTTGGGGCGACCAATGGACAGAGATAGCGACGCCCAAGTCGAAAATAGCATTGCATATTGTTATTTATAGGCTTTCCCCGCCCCACGTAGCCCGCACTTTCAACTCACTTCGAGCTCCAACTGGGGCATTTTGGCTCAATTAATCGATGTGCATGCGATGACAGCCACTGCGTCGCGCTCTTTTGATTGCTATTCACCACGCCTATTGGCTTCTTTCGTTCGTTCGTTCGCTTTGTTTGTTTAAAACCTCGAGAACAGCGAAAATTCAGCAGCGAAATAACGCAAAACGATCCGCGCGCGACGCCGACGCCAACGTACAGTGTGACCGGGTGGCGCAGGGCTCGAAATACCGCGCTCGAAAATGTACTAGAATAAGGCAAAGTCTAAAAAATACCAGCTTTTAGAAGATGGTTAGAAACTTCAATAGCACTTCAGCACTGACTTGAACCCTAATTCAGAACTTTGTTAAAAAACATTTTTTGAAATTATTGGCACTGATAAAAACGAACTAATGTCTCTTTTAAAAATTTTAGATTACAAATATTTTTAGATAAGAACGTATATTTGATTTTAAGATATAAAATATTAAAGCGAAATTTGTTGCTAAATTTCTTGCAACGCTTTGCAGTTAAGTTTCAAATATTTATATAGACTTCCAGCCTGAAATCCCAACGGTTCCGTAGCAGTGAATAGATTTGAGAGTTTTATAAAAAATATATATTTAACTTCTTTACTTACATCGGAGATAGCTTTATCATTTCATTCCTTTTTTTGGGTTATTTTTCGCACTTGCATTTAGATCAACGGGGACTTACGACTACGAGGAAGTGAGCAGGCTGAATGGATGGGCGGGCGGAAGTGGGCGGGACAGCAAGAAGTGGGACAGAATAGATGTGGGCGCGAATAGATGTCGAAGGATGAGGGGACAGGTAGGGGGCATAGTTCTAGAAGGACTTAACACTAGGTATTGCTATATGTTCGGGGGATCTAGCTAATGTGTCTGTGAGTCGTTCCTAGTACCGATAACCGCTGCCATCGTTGTCGCCGTTCTGACCACCGGGTCCGAAACCATTGCGTCCACCCTGGCCCGGTCGGCCACTGGAGTATCCTTGGCCATCCTGGTTGTCCTGGCCATTGGCGCCCGGCCGGCCGCCCGGACGACCGCTGGAGTAGCCATCACGGCCCAGATCCTGACCACCGGGACGTCCGCCGGAGTAGCCCTGATCACCGCCATCCTGGCCGCCTATCACACGTCCGCCGATGATCACACGTCCGCCATCGGCTCCACCATTGCCATTGCCATTGCCATTGCCGCCTGGCCTGCCACTGGAGTAGCCACCGGCTCCTAGATCCTGACCGCCTGGACGACCACCGGAATATCCACTAGGTCCCAAATCCTGACCGCCTGGGCGGCCACCGGAGTAACCGCTTTGTCCCAAGTCTTGGCCGCCTGGCCTGCCATTGGAGTAGCCACCGGCACCTAGATCCTGACCGCCTGGACGGCCACCGGAGTAACCACTAGGTCCCAAATCCTGACCGCCTGGACGACCACCGGAGTATCCACTAGGTCCCAAGTCCTGACCCCCTGGGCGTCCACCGGAGTAACCGCCATTTCCATTGCCATTGCCATTACCATTGCCGGGACGTCCGCTGGAGTAGCCATCGGCACCCAGGTTCTGACCACCAGGACCGCTGGGACCACTGCCATCGTTGGCATCGCCTTCGTACCGGATCTGTGGCCGGTAGCCCTGCTGATCGGCCTCGTACTCCACGATCTAGGGAAGACAGAGAGAGAAAGAAAGGGGTAACAATGTTAGCCGTGACAGGAGGATGAGGTGGTGGAGCAGTGGGTGGGTCCACATCGACTCCCGTTGCCCGCCAACGCCATCGCCATCGCCATCGCCGCCGCCGCCGCCGCTTACTTGCTTCCTTCCGTCGGGCAACAGGACATTGTACTGGCCGGTGGTGAAGTCACCGTCTCGCATCTCTGAATGCCCGAACGAGAGTCCGCTGGGCGCGTCCTCAACCTGGTAATTAAATTCGTACTTGGCGGGCTCCTAAACGCCGGAGAACGGATCATGGAGCATGGAGCATGGAGCATGGAGCATGGATCATGGACAGCGGATCATGGAGAATGGAGAACAGATTGGGGCGTGTGGAGAAAGAGAGAAACACAGAGAGATAGAGTGGCTGGGATCAAGAATTCAGATTTCTGTGGGGATGCAAGCTTTAAACGCCGATGGCTGTGCAGGTGAGCGATAACGAGTCTACCAAAGATTTGCAAGGGCAGGTGTGCAGCGGTGTGGGCGGTGGAGCGGTGTTCCCTTTTGGTCATTTCCACCCAGTGATCCCCGAATAAAAAGATGCCATAAAATAGATGCCATACCAGGTACCCCATTTGCAAAGCTATCAAATACTCACATCGTTATCGTAGTCAGCGCCGCCGGGTCCACTGCCACCAGCACCACCTGCTCCCGATCCAGAGGCTGGGGGTCCGTAGGAGTCGGAGGGTCGGCCACCGGGTCCTGAGCCTGGAGCTCCATAGCTGCTCGAAGGACGTCCGCCGTTGCCATTGCCGCTGCCGCTTCCAGGGGCGCCATATGAATCTGAAGGCTTTTGGCTCTGACCAGGAGCACCGTAGGAGTCCGATGGGCGACCACCAAATCCACCTTGGCCCTGACCAGGAGCTCCATAGCTGCTTGAAGGACGACCACCGCTGCCGTTTCCGTTTCCGTTACCATTTCCGCCACCCGGAGCACCATAGGTGTCCGATGGGCGACCACCGTTACCACCGTTTCCACCACCAGGAGCGCCGTAGCTGCTTGAAGGACGACCGCCATTGCCGCCACCAGGAGCGCCGTAAGTGTCCGAGGGACGACCACCGTTTCCACCACCAGGAGCACCATAGCTGCTTGAAGGACGACCGCCATTGCCGTTGCCTTGTCCTTGACCAGGAGCTCCATAGCTGCTTGAAGGTCGACCGCTGTTGCCATTTCCACCACCAGGAGCACCATAAGTGTCCGACGGACGTCCACCACTTCCGCCACCAGGAGCACCATAGGTATCCGAGGGGCGACCGCCATTTCCAGCACCAGGAGCGCCATAGGTGCTCGATGGGCGACCTCCGTTGCCATTTCCGCCACCAGGAGCTCCATAGGAATCCGAGGGCTTGCCACCAAATCCGCCTTGTCCTTGTCCTTGTCCCTGTCCTTGACCCTGGCCCAAGCCTGGAGCGCCATAGCTGTCCGAGGGTCGGCCGCCGTTTCCACCACCAGGAGCGCCATAGGAATCCGATGGCCTGCCGCCGGGACCACTCTGGCCCGGTGCTCCATAGCTATCGGACGGAGGTAGATACGAGTTTACTGGCGGCTCCGGTCGCCCAAGGACCACCATCGCCATCAGCAGCGTCAAGCCGAGTAACTTGAACATATTCCACTTGTATCTGAAGCTGGAGCTGGAACTGAAGCTGGGCTACGGACTGATCGGAATCTTTGGGATGAGACTAGCGCTTGGAAGCAGCGCCGAATTCTGACTGATCTGTGGTAGCTGCCACATGGCGTATTTATATGAGGCAAAACCGAAAAACTGAAAGTCTAGGATGCACACACACGAACTCGATTATGAGATGGAGGTGGTTTTGTGGAGCGTGTGGCAACCGGCACCACAGCTGCTGCCGATGCCACTGCAGCTGATGCGGCTGCCACATACGATCGTCGTCTTCGGAGAAGCGGTGGCTGATTCTATGCGGTCCAAAGCAAAAATCTCAATCACTGAGCTTGCTTGCCCACCCTTCACCACCCTTCACCACCCCGATCCGCGCCAGATTGCCACGTGAAGGGTGCCTCGGTCTTGGGTCTCGGGTCTTGGGTCTCGGGCTGATTTGCCTTCTTTCGGCGCACATCTTCTCGAGGCGCGGCGAGGTGGTGATTGTGCCAGGGCCCCAGCTTTTTGGATTCGCCTTTGCGTTGGCCCAAAGTAGTCTACTCGGTCTACTCCACTGGGTACTGGGTGAATGTGTCGGCGGCGTCTGCCGCGGCTCACTCTCCCAAGCGAGTGGCTCAGTGTTCCAGTGGTTCAGTGGTTCAGTGGTTGCTATGACAAGCGCCAACGTTTGCATTTGTTTGCCTTGTCTTGTCAGCGTCGAAAAAGGAGAAACAATAATAAAAAGCCCAGCCATATATCGGAGAAGATCGTGCCAAAGACGACCCCAATTGGGTGTAGGATCCGCGGATGCGTCTGATGGGTGTAGAAGGGTCGAGTCGATTGCATTGCAGATTGTGGCGATGGCTCGTAGATCAGAGCATCAATTGGAAAAGAAGGGTATGCAGATGATGTGCAAACTGGAATGCCAGAGTCTAATTGCATTGATTATGATTCAACTAGATCAAAAGAAGCTTGGTGTATCAAAATGACAGCTTAATTATCGCGGCGAACCTTCAAGATCATCCATTCGGATTGAGATGATTTAGGAGATGGGAGAGGATAAAACTAATATTCTTTGAGGGAATGATTTACGTTGGTAGCTCTAAGATAGCTATATTATTATTACCTTAAGCTTTGGGTATTTTCATCATAGATACATAAGTCTACAAGGGTATCCATCATCCCACTGTACATATTTCCACACACCCATTGATTCAGTTATTCAGTTCATCCAAATCGGAACCACAGCCCACACAAAGGGATTCCCGAACTTATGGGAAATTAATTGCGCTGAGTTTTCGCAGTCCGCCCACCGTATTAACTTGGCTAGCATGGTTAACTCGGCTGGCAGTAGCGCCATTCGCGGATTATAGATCACAGATCTCGGATCACAGCCTTCGCCGGCAAATGGGAACGTGCAGAATTAATTGCCCCACTACGTGCTTGGTCATGGGAGTTGGTAGCTGCCGGCTCAGCATCCTGCTTTCGGCCAAGAAACGAGAGATGATGGCTAAGATATGCGCCACAACACGTCAACAGTTTAAAGCAACTCACTGGTTAGTAGCTCATCTTGGGGCTTTGTCTTTATAATTTCTGTTCAGCTTGACGTACAAATCTTCGTACAAATCTTCGTACAAATCTTACATATAAAGCCGTCTATATCGCCTAAGGACTTCCTGAAAGAGCCAAATGTGTATGAAGTAGATGGTCACGCACACCAAGCAGCAGTCGTAAAACACGAAAAGCAGCAGGAATCCCAGATACACGCAGAGAAGTAATGTCAAAGTGCATACTACCAATTGGGCCACGCACAGCCAGCGATGATGAAAGAAAGCTGCAACAAATTGATTTAATAAATTTGTTTCCTTGCACAAAGGATATTTACTCACAGCTCAAAAAGTAGAGGACATAAAATATACAACCGATGCTGCCGTTGGGAGCATTCACTTGGGTTATACTACCCAGACCAAAGCCATCACCATAGCTGTTTCATAGATGTTTCATTAAATTCAAATCGTATATAATGTAATCAAACATACCCTGATTTAAAGACTAGGGAGCAGCTAATATTATCGTTCACGTCGCACATGGGCCTGTAGTTCCCATCCTCCTTTAGTTTGATTTTCACATACAGTGAATACACCGAAACGGCCAAGCCGCAGACGCAAATCCATCGCAGTCGGGAGGCTGTACTGTCCGCCTGTTCCATTGTGTTGCTCCTTGGGCAATGAGCTCATTGCAGCAGGATTCCGCATCACAATCAAATAGCCAGGGAATAGCAGCTGCGCAATGGCTACAGGATACAGGATACACTTTCTGTGGGTATCTGAGTTTTTCGGAGAATGCCATTAGATTGCTGAATAAATAAATACTATGTTAATAGCACATGCATCTGCCAGTCTATATCTGCTTACTAAATAATATATATTTTCCATTTTTTTAGTTTTGTTAGGGTATCTAAGGGGTAGACCTGCTGTTGCAAGAAAGCGCTCTTGTTTTCCCAGTCGGGCTAGCATAAATTCTTGCCCCAATATAATTTGCTGTGACAGGCGGGCGGCAAACGCAACAGGTAATATAAGCAAACAGAACGGCTCGGGGTGGGTGACCAAATTGAACTATAAAAGTGGGTATTCCCGGAGAAGGTACAGCTCCTTACCCTGGGAACTATCACCGCTAGACTCTAGAGCACTGAACGTGCACATGCATTTGCGGCAAACAACATCGCATTAGGCCACGCTCCATTGCATGCATATGAAGCCGGCGACTGCGACAACATCATCCAAGTCGAAGACGACCAAGAGACACCTCTGCCCGGCCAAATCAGACTGCAGGCCCGTGGAGCCGCGAGTCGCGGCATGACACAATGATGCCTACATCTCCAACTGCGGCCCCATCTCTGGCCCCCACCCACTCGCTCGCTCCATGTCCCTTTTTAATTTATAGCCTCACGAATTTGAATTATTCTGTTTTCGGGTGTTTAATAAAAAATCAAATAAAAAATGCAGGCCCATCCAAAGTGATATATAAATCCACGTTAGCCATGAGGTAACCAAATGGAAACAATTTACAAAATTGCAGTAGCACAGCCCCCGGGAGTGAAGTGAAGTGATGAATTCACGCAACCTTGGAGCCGCAGAGCTCTGCCATATATATATACGAAATGAAAACAGTCACCGCAGCCAGCGACTTGGCACAGATATCCATTTGATATGGAAAACCCTTTCGAGCGGCTGTCACTTCGATTCTGACTCAAAACCCAGGCTCAGCTGCTCGATCACGTAATACTACTCGTATGCTACTGGAAATGGGCCACCACACACTATCAATATTTAGTTTGCTATATCATCATTTATATCATATCATTTATATACTTTTAATCTCTATGTAAGCGACCTTCATCGAACACAGTATAGATTTAAAATAAATGGTAGTATAATCATTTATGCAGAAGATGCGCAGCTCCAAACAATGCAGATCTAGAGAGGTCTGATTCCAACTTCCTAATGACAAAGTCTCAGATGCGCCTAGAACGGGCACCTTTACGGAACCTTTAGCTAATGCGATGTTGCAGGTGCACCTCCTCAAGCACGCGTTGTGTTGCGAGTGTACGAGGTTTGCCATTGATACGTGATCGAAATCTGGTAAGGAGCCCCAACAAAAGCTCTTTGGGTGCCAAAAGCAGCCGACTGCGAAAAGATGAGTCTAGACAATTATGAATACGATTGATACGACGAGGGTGAATGCTTCGAGACCTGGCAGTTCTGGCTGCACGTGCAGCTGGCAGGGAGCTAAGGTTACTGCGTTGCGATGTGGCAATCACACACATTTGTATGCATCGTTTGGCTTAATAAATTCGCTATTAATTGGATTCAAAGTGCAGCATAATGACGTGCTAATTTCTGCCATTATTTGGATATATTTTTAGCCATTCGGCAAGTCTCACCCATTGACCAAAAAAAAACAGGTAAGAAGAAATCTATTTTTATGAAGCAGTGTTCTCAGACATTGAATATCTTTAATCAATGTTATGGATATTCGAAAATCTCAAATATCAATTTATAGAGTTTATCAATTCTCCCGTGACTGGATAAAGTATTTTTCACATCAGAACAACCTAGTATGTTGAACTGTTCCTTGAACATCGAGCCCCTCCACCAGGTGTCACATTACATGGAGCTGGGAAAACGATCCGGAACTTGGTAGGCCAAACAGGATATCATACTTATCCTTATCTGCCAACTGGAAGAACCAAGTTTCAGTGCCTACCTTCAGTGCCTTCCCAGTCCGACGAGTCGAGTGTGCAGCTCTGACTTTAACAAATCCACGGCTAGATCCGTGATCGAAATCTCGTCAAGCTCTTAAGCAACAGCGCTTTTTGCCCAAGTGCATCTGACTGCGAAATGACGGAGCTTGACAATTATGATTATGAAGGTGAATGCATCGAGAGCTGAAACTCGGTGCACGTGCAACTGAATGGAAGTTAAGGTTACTGCGTGGTGGTGACATTTGTATACTTCATTTGGTTTAATGAAATAAAAAAAAATCAGAATAGTTAATCTATGCAAAGCTTAGTTTTCTTTGGTGTTCATTTATATAAGATTAATTTGCTTGACGCTTAATTTGTCCACTTGGGGTCTAAAATTATTAAGGGGATAATTGGTCCTGGGATTAGCTTGTCCGCGGTTTGGTTTTACGGAATAAACCCCAAATCAATCGAAACAATTTTATGGAACAAACACTTAGAAAATATATAAATATAGCTCAGAACGACCCTCAGGCACCCTGCTCAGCTAAAAACACTTTCGATGGACTATGGTGGAACCAACTTCGTCGTACTCCGAGCTGTTGATCCACATGTCTTGGAAACTAGTGAGTGAGGCCAAGACGGAACCACCTGTCCAAACGGAGAATCTGCGGTCCGGACTTGCGTTAACCTTTATTCTGATGGATGGCGGAGTCATTTCGGTTAGGTCTTGCAGGAATCTATGCTCGATGTTACGAAACATGGTAGTTCCGCCGGAGAGCACTATGTTTGCATACATATCCTTTCGCAGATCCATGTCGCAGCTGGTGATCGAGTGATAGGTGGCCTCGTGAATGCCCATCACCTCCTGACCCAACAGACTGGGCTGGAAGAGAGCCTCCGGGCAGCGGAATCGCTCGCTGCCCAAAACGATTTTCTGGCCATCTGGCAGCTCATAGGTATCCTCCTTCCTGTGGAGATCCATTTCCTTGGCATAGTTCATCGAGACATAGCACAGTTTCTCCTTGATGTCCCGCACGATTTCCCGTTCAGCAGAGGTGCTCATTGACACACCCCTCTCCAGAAGCAGCTTGCACAGATAATCGGTAAGGTCCCTGCCAGCCAGATCGATTCGTACACAGGCGTGGGGCAGGGCGAATCCCTCGTAGATCGGAACCGTGTGGGTCACACCATCACCCGAGTCCACCACAATGCCCACAGTGCGTCCGGTGGCGTAAAGTGAGAGCACAGCCTGAACTGCCACATAAAAAGCTGGCACCTGAAAGTGTTCGAACATAATCTCCGTCATCTTCTCCCTATTTTTCCTCGGATTCAGAGGGGCTTCGGTTAGCAGAGCCGGCAAATCCATTGGGTCCGCACGTAGGAGCTCGTACGTGTGCTTCCAAACCATCTCCATTTCATCCCAGTTCTTGACCATGCCGTGCTCAATGGGATACTTAAGCGTTAGTATTCCCCTTTTGAGGGCAGCCTCCTCGCCAATAACACTGCCATCGATCAAGGAATCTAGCAGGACGTTCAGGTGACGAGGTCTGCCCACCATCGATGGGAAGACCACACGGGGAGTGTCTTCCGGGGAGAATCCGGCTTTACATACTCCAGAGCCGTTGTCAATAACCACTGCGGCTTGGCGTGAATTACTATCTTTCTCACTGTCCATGTCGCCAGAAGAGGTTGCTGAACCAATCATCATATAATCATATAATCATACAAATGATGGCTTGTATTTGAGAAACTTACGTGTTAGAAGATATTTGTCGAGAATATGCTGTACCCGTTTATCTGTTACATCGATTTCTATTCGGGACGGTATACGAAATGTAGACATGTTGTGTGCTGTGATGTTGTATTCCAGGCAGATTTTCAAACGTATGACGTTAATTTCTTGATTAATTTCAAATTTAGCGCCTTGCAATCAGAGTGGCAAAAATCGATTAATTCCATTAGCAATCCAATGGGAACTATCGATGCGCAATCAGCTATAAAAGAGCTAATAGTCATTTAAATAATATTTAATCATAAGTAGAAATACATAAGTTATAAATAAATAAAATGTTCTATATCAATGTAAACAGGCATCATTGACCCTTTAGAAATTTATTTATTCATGTATTATTTAACCAAAATACATATAAGTTAGTCTCACATCACTAATTAAGGTCTTTCGATATTTTCACCTGCCTGCTCATCTCTAGAAATAAATTGTCCAAAAAGATCAAGTAAAATAACGAGAACGTAAGCCTTGTTTTATTTGGTTTTAAATTGATATCAAGACTTTGCCTTATTTGCAGTCGAATAAAACGCAGATATGTTCGTGGCCCGTAAAATTACGCAAGCGGCAAGGTAAGTTGCACGGAAAAGGGCGAAGAAAATCATACCAAAATCGATGCCGGCTGATTACATAAATAGCAACAAATGGCGACCCTGATCTTGAGGACATTATAAAACAAGATACACTTAACCATTTGCAGCCTGGCGGTGCGTGGCAAGCACACCCTCCCGAAGCTGCCCTACGACTATGCCGCCCTGGAGCCAATTATCTGCCGGGAGATCATGGAGCTGCACCACCAGAAGCACCACCAGACCTACGTCAACAATCTGAATGCCGCCGAGGAGCAGCTGGAGGAGGCGAAGTCGAAGAGCGATACCACCAAGCTGATTCAGCTGGCTCCTGCCCTGCGTTTCAATGGCGGTGGCCACATCAACCACACCATCTTCTGGCAGAACCTCTCGCCCAACAAGAGCCAGCCCAGCGATGATCTGAAGAAGGCCATCGAGTCGCAGTGGAAGAGCTTCGAGGAGTTCAAGAAGGAGCTGACCACGCTGACCGTGGCGGTCCAGGGCTCCGGCTGGGGCTGGCTTGGCTTCAACAAGAAGACCGGCAAACTGCAGCTGGCCGCCCTGCCCAACCAGGATCCCCTGGAGGCCTCCACTGGCCTGATCCCCCTGTTCGGCATCGACGTCTGGGAGCACGCCTACTATCTGCAGTACAAGAATGTGCGTCCCTCCTACGTGGAGGCCATCTGGGACATCGCCAACTGGGACGACATCTCCTGCCGCTTCCAGGAGGCCAAGAAGCTCAGCTGCTAAGCCCAGCTGGCGATTGTGTATGTTTAATCTAAAGGCATCTGCGGATCGGAGATCTTAAATTGTAGTCTAAGTTGCGGCTAATAAATTGGTACCAGCTAGCAACTGATGTATGTTATTTGTCTGATATGATGGTTACATACGAAAAAAAACGGGCAACCAAGCTGTATTGATTACAGCTGTATTCATTACATATTAAAACAAAAAATACGTCTTTGTGCTTTTAAGTTATTTAAACAATTTCAGAACAAATAAAATAAAAGTTTAAATCAAACTATCGCAAGTAACGTAAGCGTTTTCCAGCACTGCCGCCAATGGTGCCATCTCTAGCAAATCAGCTGGGCACGAGCCAAACAAAAACAAAACAAAAGTCAGCCTGCCGCGAAATCGGGGGAGGAAAATTGACATTTCCACCGCGATTTCCCGAGCTTGCGTGCGCGCAGCTGCAAACAATTTTCCAGCACGCGTATCCGAATGGTGGGACAAATGGCCAGCCGCTGGCAGACTCGTTTGTTGCCTGTTCGCGTAATGGCCATCCTCGAAAATCGCCCCAAGTTTTGAAATCGAGAAACCAACAAGAAACAAAGGAAATTCAATAAATCTTCACAGGGCGGTGACGAATAGAAAACATAGAAAATAAACCACTTGAGTGCAATAATAATTGAATAAATAACTGTGATTGTGAGTGTGTGGAAGAACTGTTGACGCCCATCAAGGAATTAAACTTCCGAACGTAAGTAGTAGCATAACTACATATAATAGATCAAAGCATATGAACAAATGAGAATGGGCTTCAATTGAAATGGTTTTCGATATGTTTGTGAAAAACCCAGTTCATGGTATTCGGGAATGTTTGTGAAAAATCAATATTCCACGGCCAGTTGCCCCAGAAGTGCGCACGCATCTCCCTTCGGGAACTTTTCCAACTTTCGTCCTGTTGCGGATCCTGCTTGAGGTCCTTCAGCAGCTGTCCGCCCCCAGAGGATTCTATAAATAAGACCTCTCCACTGTTGTTTGCGAATTTCCCCGAGCATATGGCGCAACCTGTCATTCAGCGCATTTCAAAATAGCAGATATGGAACATCCACAACAGACGCATTTATGCGCTACAACCCACGCTTTATCGGCTCGCCAATTGACGTCAGGGAGGGTAATCTAGTTGCCAGGGGAGCTCCAACTGTCGCAGTGTGCCCTCCACTCAGCCAAAGCGACATCAAATGTTTGCCGACGGTCAACCTCTGACCTTTGAGAGGCAGGAGTCTGCAGGGACAACCTTCACCTCGCTGCCACTCAGCCAGCAGGCCCATTCAAGTGTCACTTTTGCGTGGGAGGATATATGGTCCTTCCCATATAGCTTGTCCCTCTGCTTGTTTGTTGTGCGTGGGCAAAGGGTTTGCCTTCGAAGTTTCCTTAGCTTGTCTACTGAACGAAAATCAATCTTCAGGCTTCAGGCAAAAAAAAAGAAAATCAAATAAGTGTAGATACATCTTGCATAAATATAACCATTAACAAAGAGATTTCAGCATACAGCAAATTATGGTAATACATTAAAGAATACTTCCTAATACTTTCTGCACACTTTATTTAAACTAAACTAAGATGGCTAATCGTATGCTATCCAAATGCATTATTTTAAAAATCAAAAGGACTAACTCTGCTTTCCTCTCTGTGCAAAATTGTGCGTCATGTCCAGCCACACTGTGGTGTGATTATAGTGACCAGCTTGATAGAGAGATTAAGGTTTCAGTGGATTACATGGGAATTGAGCATCTTGTTTGCTGTGATTGTTGTTTGCCGTTCTAATAATAGGGCAAATCTGAGGCACGCCTAGGATTCCCCGACCCTTGGGAATATATGGGTTTCACCATCTTCAATTTCGAGCTAAGCCGGTGCAGTTGCTCCTAACAAGGGTCTGACCAAAACCCGAGCCTTTAATGAGTCGCAGCTCTTCAACCGCCACATAAAGTGGCTTTCCAAGGTGTCATGAATAAATGAGGCAAAATACTTATACAAAAAAGGAGTAAAATGTGCAGGATTCTAAGGAAAAAAATAAGAGTGCCCAGTGGGTGCTAAGCCATAAACATAAATTTCCGCTGAGCAGCATTAAAACGGAAAATGGAAAGTGCGGGGGTATATTTTAGCTGACCACGAAATGGCTTCCTGTTCTGACAATTTTCCCTTGTTTATTATTAATTGTGTTCGGCAAGGAATAGGAGCACAAGCTTGTGGTTGTCCACAATGATTTATGTTACCTGTGCGCTGCACTTTTAAGTGTTCCCCAATGCAGTTCCTCGCTTTTCGGGGCGTGGCCGCCGCCCAGTGCGGTCTACTTCATCACGTGCGGTCAGCTACCCAGAAAAGTAGGCAACAAAAACGGCCCGAAGTGGAAATCACTTGCTAATCAACGTGTCCTGGCAGCCGCGTGCCTGCAAATTATATACCACATATATGGAGCGACAGCTAGGCACCGAAAGTTACAACACACCACGCCAACATCGGGAGGTCCTGCGTGACAAGTGAAAAGCTACAGAGGGGAAAAAGTATCCGCCGTGATATTTCACTTGTATGGCTTATTATAAATTGTACATGGAGCCCACTTTCGGGCACATTTGTAATTATAATATCACTTTTTACATAATTGAAATTATTGATATTAACATTTTATATTGTGTTGAAGTATTTAAGGCTGTATTTAGTTTTTGCTCTCTGTAGCAGAAACACTGAGTAAACAAACCTTGAAATTATGAGAACCGAAACAAAAAACTGCGAAGTGGGTGGAAAGGCAGGACCTGCCGAGGAAGGAGGGAATGTTTGCTTCTTGAAAGATGATTCACCATTTGGCTCGCTCTTCCTTCCTTCCATCCTTCCTTCCTTTCTTCCTCCTTCCTTCTATGTCCTGTTCCTTGCCCTCTGTTCGGTGGCATGCCCACTTCGTTGGGACGCGACTGTGGCCAGGTTCCACACTCACATACCCTTGTATGTGTGTGTTTTCCTCGGATGAGTCATCGGCCATTTCGCTTTGCGCTTGTATGGGTGTAGCTCGACTGTGTTTTTGTGCTTTTTGCGTGGGCCAGGCTTTCTCCACCTCCTTCGCCTATTTGTTCTACTATATTTTGCCATTTTCCCCACGCCTTCGTTGCAACGACTTAAATATCCAAATCGCATTTATCGTTTATGTTCTAGACTTAATGGAGGACACCAACACTCATACATTTTGAGCTTTAAGTGTCCTGGGGGGCTTTCGGAAAAAGTAAAAAAACGCAGGAATATCAAGGAGTTTTTATATACACGTGTCTGCCATTTTAAGAGCTCTCATTCTTATTCTCCTCCGCCTCTTTGGCTATAAATGTCATTTGCGCCGTGGGCTTCAACATTGAATTTAAATTGAATTTTAGGACCAGCCTGCAGCTAAGCAAAAAGAATAATCTTCAGATGATTCATACGCAGTGTTGTCTGCTGGAGTGTTACGTTTTAATTGCTTGATCATGGCCAAGAGTCAGCGAACTCGCATGAGGCAGCGGAAAATTGAAATGTTTTGGCGCATGAACTGTCATTGACATTCGCCCAGTGGAAAATCCTTAAAGTCGTTGGTGCACAAGAAGTAATTGCGCAGCCAACAAAAAACGTCAACGACCGCTTTTCCCACTCTTCCCCATTTTCCTTCAGCCACACACGCTCGATATTATTTGGTTGCGTTTCAGTCTGTGCGTGCTTTTCATTGCCGCCCAACATTTACGCACTGCTTGGAAAATTCTGCGCAGTAAACTAGTAAAAACTTTTCCCAGCAAGGTGCGCCTCAGAAACTCGGAAATCATACAAATTATTTATCCAATTTCTGCATTCAAAGCTCTTTAATAATTGCTAAGCCTTGCTTACACTTTACCACCTAAATATCGCCAAATGCAGAGCTCACCTGACTGTCTTTGCTAAACGAGTGAATGATTTGCTCATGAACCAGAGTGGCGAACAGTAAGTAGACAACGTAAAGTCCAATCGAATATAAGCCCATAGAACGGCGAGCGAAAAAACCCAATGTTGTGGACCAAAGCAGAATGGTAAAGAGTCCCATGATGAGAAATATGAAGGCTAATTGACCGTATTCTTCTATCTGGTCACTGTGGTAGTGTTGATGTCCCACCAGACTTCTCACGTAGATCACAGTGTTCCCAGTTACGACGATGGCTGTATAATCAGATTGAATACCATAGTGAGTTCGAAGCAATTGCTCAAAGTACTCACTGAAAAAGGAGCCGCCAATGACGGATGCGAATGCCATTTTTGGATAGCCATGAATGGCCACAGCGGTGTTCGCGAAAAGAGTGCCCAGATTCCCTGTGAGTGCCTTCACAGTGGCGCCCATGTAGTTGTCATCTATGGACAATATGTTTCCAATCACTTCCAGTACTGTATCGATTTCCGTGGCGCATAGAAAGATTAGGAACATCGATCCTGTCAGATTCATTATTGTGAACACCTGGTAAGTGGGCATAATGGATTTATTTCAAGTTTTTGCATTCAGCCAAGCATTCACCATCACTACCATCGCTGCAACTCACCCAGTGATAAGATGGTGGCACATCAGTCCGTGAATGGAAGAGAATGAAGACGGCAAATGGCACCGTGAGTACGAGGGAATAGGCTCCATAAGTCAGGGTGTTCTGCAGGCTTATGTACCACAGAGTGTTTCCTTCTGTATGTATTAGGGCTGCCATGGGGAAGAATATAGTTATGTCAGATGAATTATTGTAATGAAGCTCTATTGTTAACTACTCACACAAAAAGAGCCATATTGATAGGGCAGGATTAACTACCACATTGATGGCGTTCAGTAGCTTGTTCCAGCCATGTTTCTCCATTTCGTAGTCCACCAGGGGAATATAGAGGGTGCAGATGACGACGGCCGGAGCCCGGATCAACAGTAAGACCCGGTTAAGAAGGTCGGCCTGCTTCCAGGCCTGGCACTTGATGGGCCTGAGGGCAAGGAGAAAGTCCCTGAAGATCCCTGCGTTTTTCGATTGCGTATAATCCAGTCTCATATTTCGGGTGACGCGTCGGTTAACGCTGACACGTGGATTTTGAATCATTCTCATCGTGGTGTAGCGCATTTTGGTTATCGAGACTTCAATCTTTTTTTCCAAGATCTCCACCCTCGTATCCTGTGAATAGTATTCCAACTTTATCTCCAGATCCTGGAGCTTTAATGTGACTTCAGGTGTTTGCTCCTCATTCAGAAGTCTTTGCATTTTGGCAATCATTGCTAGGAAGGTTTTTTTTTTGTTTGACAACACCAACTTTACTTGGTTATTTTATATTACATAAGATGAATACTCACAGGCTGTAGTCCTTCGCAATAAGTACACATCTGTCACGTTGATAATGATGTAGCTAAGGTAAACCATGAGCACAACTAAAATTTAACTTAAGGCTATTACATCTTACATCGACTTTACATCGACCTTACATCGACTTGGGTTATTATGCTTACTGAAAAATTTGAAGTTGTTGCTCAGATCGAAATGGGTTTCTTCACATGAAAAGTAATCCATCAAAAATGCCGCGAGCAAAAGAAATAAAATGTCGCGGACCGTTTCGTAGGAATTCATCTTGAAGGGGGAAATGTAGCAGATTAGGCCGCCGGAAATCGTTATCACAAACAGGGCCGACGACATGTTGTTGGCCAACACAGGCACATGTCGGTCAACACTGGCCAAGTTGGCGAAGAGGTCGGCGGAAGTGTTTCCAAAGGCCATTATGGTAACTCCAGCCAAATGCTCGTTCATATGGAGAAATCGGGTTACGACCTTCAGAGCAGGACTATAGCTGTATAGCAGATTTGTTTTAAATAAATGGTTTTTTTTTGCAATAACTTTTTGGTAAACTTACTAAACATTGATCGTGTAGATCAGTAAAACCAGAATTTGGAAGCAGAGCGCCACGAACAAGACGATGAAGACCATTTCCTCGAAGTAATTGACGCACTTCAGATCGCAGGCCAGGAGTCTCATGTATGGAACTACATTGGCTCTCGAAATGCAGTCCTCCGCCTTTTTGACGAACTCGCATCGGTCCTCGAAGGGAAAGCTGTTGGCCGCAAAGCAGCTAACCGTTTTCCAAAAATTTTCAAATTCCGCGTCCAGGGCGTTGGACGCAAAAAGAGCATCGGATTCGCTGTTTATAGACATTGTAATTTTGGTTGCTTGTAGTCCAAAATCTTTGCGTTGAATTGACTAGGAGTGAAACTAGTGCTGGGATTACTTTGTTTTTCCACGAGTTTCCCGAAAAAAACGAATTGTTCCAAAGTTCAGCTTTGTAGGCGAAATCGTTGTATGAAATTGCACGTAAAGGTAAAAGACTCCTCACGTATAGAGTCGTCCAGCTTCCAGCACATTCGTTTACCAAGCCACATCCTCTAACATTTCCCTACCAAAGCCACAACCTCCAACTTTTTACTGCCCTCCCAGCCTCGCCGTCAGATTTCAATGTCAATGTAATTACGCCGTAGAATACATAGTATACAAATGCTGACTACCGAGTAGCATAAAAAGCCAGAGCTTGTCCTGCGTCTCGCTGCGATGGGAAATCAATATGAAGAACTCACTTTACGTCATCAGCTGGTGGATAAAGCCGACGCTATAGCCACTGTGCCGGCAGCGATAGTCAAATGGCTCATAATAAGATCAGACATTGGTAAAATGGGGGGGCCGCCACAGTGGCTGTCCGAAAAAGTGGACACCTTGCGCCAATAATGAAATTCCTTGGGCCAACGGATGACAGGCGCTCGCTTTGTTATTGCGGACCTTTTACGCTATGTGTATGAAATTTATCAAATTTTTCGCATACCCATAGACTCGTACACCTCGCAGCCCACACAGTGGCTACAGTCGCGGCCGCCCTTCCAGTTTCTTGCCCGGATTGCGGCGCATGCGTCTTGGCGGAGGGCTGGTCGTCGTGTCCTCTGAACTTTCCCAGAGCTCACTGTGTCGTCTACCCTTAACGGGTGCAGTTCGTTCTGGTCTCGAATCGTGCGCGAATTTATATTCCTAAGGCCTTCCGCTGACTGGCCATCGATTTTGTGCAGAAAACCCAGAGTTTTCACCAGCGAAAAGCTGCCCAACCGCTTACACAAGGCGCAGCCAAGTAAAGCAACTAACTAGATCCAAATAAAACAATTTGATTCAGTGGCAAACTAAAACTCTATCAATTATATGTCCCCCCAAAAAATGGAGTGAAAATTTTTCGCTGTTATACAGAAAGGCAGACCCCTACATATATACACATATACGAAAGGCTACATACTATATATATATATAATATATGTGCAAGAATCCTTTAGCAAATTCAAGAAGAAACTACGCGAATGTGCGCTTTTGGTTACCTATTGTTTTTCGCCCTATTGTTAACAACAATTCTGGTGCTGTCCATTATTTTTGCCACCACCTCCAAGCGATCCATGTTGGATAGCTTTGTACTAGTATTTAATTACACACAAGAACACCAGCCAGACCAAGAAATGCAGCAACAACAACAGCCAACGGAATATCAGCAACAACCACAAATGTTCCTAAAACAGAAAATATTTTGAGTTCCATAAGTTAATGAGTACAAAATAAAACGAAAACGAAAAAAATCGATTGGTAAATGCTTCAAAATATATTTGCAAAATTTCATCAATTCGCTCGACCAAACATTTCAAAATTCTCGCTAAAAACATAGCCCATAATTTCGTTTTACATAATTTTGATTCGCTACTTCTTTATCCCCCTCCCCAACCCCATCATCTAGTAGACAGTGGCCTCCAGAATAGTGTGCATAGTGTGTAGAGTGTAGAGATTTCCTGGCTCGGTGTCCATGGCAAAGGCAACTTGAAAATTTATTAATAAAGGTCAAGAAGAACGCAGGCGAAGGATATTACCCACGACTGAGACGGGGCGCGCATGTGAGTGTGGTGAGAGGTCCTGCATAAGGCATTAAGTGCCCGCCGTGTTGCCCCGCAGGAAGCCATAAAAAACATGACGCAGAAGGCAATAAAAGCGAGGTATCGCAAAGGACCTCGAGTGTTTGGTTCGTTTCTCAAGTGCAAATGAGGGTTGACTGTGTGACGAATAAATTTTCAAGAGCCTGGCCAGGTAGAACGAGCTCAGGGCGTTGAGATGTGGACGTTCTCCAAAAGGATATAGCCTGATTTTAATTTGTTAAAGACGTTCTTTTATCGTTTCGTGCGCCTTCAACCAGCGTCAGTCTGCATATCATACAAACTAAATTGAATACATTACACAAATATTTAGCATATTCTATCTCATTTTCGTTCCCACACTCTCTACAATTCTCTCGACTTTCTCTGTCTTCTCTCCACATTTCTCCTGTCTCGCGCTTCTGCGCAAATCTTCCTGTGGAGACTTTTAACTGCAGGCTGTTGCACATTTGCTTTGACAGTTTGTTCGGAAAATTGAAAGAACAAAAAAAATAACATAAACAAAAGTATTTTGGTCAGGTAAACAAAGAGAGAGAAAGGACGAGAAAGAGAGAAATTCTCACAGCTGCGCATTGGAATAATTTCTAAACTTGGTTTCACAATATTCTAGGACGCTAGTGTACGCGAGTGAAAGAATTTCTCAGTTGGTCAAGTGAAATTACCACTAAAGATACAAAAAACACAGAGAGACAAACGAAAAAAATATAATTATTTTAACAAACATTAACTTAAAATCTAATCACATATAAGTGCAATCGAAAAAGTGCTAACTAGATTCCTGACAACTTGTGCTATAATGAACTTTAAGGATATAGCCGCCCTATAAGCCAGCAATAGTTTGGCCTCAACTAAAGGTATATTGATCTCTATTTAAATGGTTGTTATTTATTTGAACAAAGGTGCTGAATTTATTGAAAATACATGTAGTACATGGCCTTTTAAAGGCATTTGGGGTGTGAGTACTTTTCTTTATTCTGCCTTTTGTATTTGCTCGATGACTCATTCGACTTGACTATTGGCCGACACTCGTCTGCGCTTTTATTGGAAGCATTGTGGATTGTGGAATTTTTCCCTCTCCTTTAAGTGTGTGAGTGAGTGTGCGTGTGTGTGAGTCAAGAGGGTTGCGGGTCATACAAAACTATTTGCATTGAAATCCATTTCGATAAGTCAAACTACTGAAAAACAAACACTAAATCTAACAAAATTGTCAAGAGTTATTAACTTTCTTAAACAAGAGATATATATTTCTTGTTTTCAATACTTGGTTCTTACGCCAAAACAGGAGGGAAATACTTTTAATATTTCAAAAGTTAGAGTAAGCTCTTTAGAATAACTTCTTTAGAATAACTTCTTTAACGTTATAATAAAATAGATGCCAATGCAGTCGGGTTAGTCTCCGACTTACAGGACATATAGGACAGCAAGAAAATACATCCTTATCCCCACCCCTGGCTTCAATTCAAATTTCCCTGGCGAGTTGCCGGGGCATGACTCATAGTTTCGAGCTACCACAGAAACAAATCGTGGACGAGTACATAACCATAAAGTTGGGGCAATTATAAAATGTCAGTGGAGCCAGTGGCAGTCTCTGGCCAATTTACAGCCCACTCGAATGACTCGAATGACTCGAATGTCTATAAAGTATTCCCCTTTCCTCTATTTCCACTCCAGTTAACCGGAAACCAGGACACCCACAGAGAGGAAGGACAAGATGTCGTCGGTTAAGGTGGCGGTGCGAGTGCGCCCCTTCAACTCGCGCGAAATAGCCAGGGAGTCGAAATGCATCATCGAGATGGCAGGAGCCACAACGGGTTAGAATCTCATAAGCACTTTAGGTTTTTCCTAATTAAATTATACGATATTATGTCCTGACAGCCATCACCAATCCAAAGGTGCCGCCCAACACAAGCGATTCGGTGAAGCGCTTCAACTTTGACTACTCCTACTGGTCACATGATGTAAGTTGCACTTAAATTCAAAGAGAACTGTTACCTGAATCCATATTTGTATCGCAGCATCACGATGCCGATTTCTCCACACAATCGATGGTGTACAAGGACATCGGCGAGGAGATGTTACAGCACTCCTTCGACGGATATAATGTGTGTATCTTTGCCTATGGCCAGACTGGAGCTGGAAAGTCGTACACCATGATGGGCAGGCAGGAGGAGCAGCAAGAGGGCATAATACCCATGATATGCAAGGATCTGTTCACTCGCATCCAGGATACCGAGACCGATGACCTCAAGTATTCGGTGCGTCTCTATAAAAATCTTACATTTCCTAGCGTCTAACCTAACCATTTCTTTAGGTTGAGGTGTCCTATATGGAAATCTATTGCGAGCGAGTCAGGGATCTGCTGAACCCGAAAAACAAGGGCAATCTGCGTGTGAGGGAACATCCCCTCTTGGGTCCCTATGTGGAGGATCTGTCCAAGCTGGCCGTTACCGATTACCAGGACATTCACGATCTCATTGATGAAGGCAACAAAGCTAGGTGGGTATTAAACCAATTATGTTTTGCATCACATCATCTTATCATGTGACTTATTTCACTTAACGATTTTCAGAACTGTGGCAGCCACCAACATGAACGAAACCAGTTCCCGCTCTCATGCAGTCTTTACAATTTTCTTTACCCAACGTCGTCATGACCTTATGACCAATTTGACCACAGAAAAGGTATCCAAGATTAGTTTGGTGGACTTGGCCGGGTCGGAACGCGCGGATTCCACTGGGGCCAAGGGCACCCGCTTGAAGGAGGGAGCCAACATTAACAAGTCCTTGACCACATTGGGCAAAGTTATCTCAGCTTTAGCGGAAGTGGTAAGTTTTCAAAGTCGATATCCAAAGTTTTAACTAACTTTATGCTAATAATATAAATGCCTTTTCCTGCTGCCTGGGTACCTAATAGTCTGTAAGTTTATCAAAATTTGTACAAACCCTCTCTTGTTGCTAATATATTTATTATTTGTGAAAGGCTTCCAAGAAAAAGAACACCAAGAAGGCAGATTTTATTCCCTATCGTGATTCGGCCTTGACCTGGCTGTTACGTGAAAACCTGGGAGGAAACTCGAAGACAGCTATGATTGCAGCTATCTCACCAGCAGATATTAACTATGATGAAACGCTCAGCACACTGCGGTAAGTTGTATTTGTTAATAAATTAAAGTAAAGACCCAACGTTTAATACCAATATTTCATAGCTATGCGGATCGTGCCAAGCAAATCGTGTGCAAGGCTGTGGTCAATGAAGATGCAAATGCCAAGCTGATTCGCGAACTTAAGGAGGAGATCCAGAAGCTGCGCGACTTACTCAAAGCCGAGGGCATTGAAGTGCAGGAAGGTAAGTTGGAAATAGTCTTACCTAGTCTAGATCTGGTTAAAATATGTATTTAACTAAGCTAGAGTACATTAAACCCAGCCACACATTCTAAAACTACTCGCTACACTTGAAAAACAAACCAAAAACCCCTGCCTAAGGTAGTTCTAGTCCTAGTCTAGTTATACTAGAGAAAAGCAAAACCGATCCCAAAACCAAACCTATTTCGTTTAGGACCCGATGGCAAAGTGGTGTGTGAGAAGCGCGATGCTAATAGTAAGTAAAGTCATTTGAAACTCAGCGCTATAAAAAACCAAAGGCTTCACATGCAATGTCAATAAGATGCAAAAAGATACAGTGCGTTTCAGAGCTTTATGCGAGCTTACATTTGTTAAATAATATATCTTATTTACTTTTTCATGGAAAACATCATGATTTTATAAAGTAAATATCATGAATCTTCCTCGCATTTATATTAAAGTTTTAAAACGCACTGATATTGTAATCTAACCACTGCCAATAAAAGTACATTTCTCTATGTGTGTGCCTCTGTATTGTGCTGTATCGTCAAAGCTTCTAAACAATACGCTTAAGGACGAATCAAATCTTATATAACCCATACAATATACAATATTCACAGTCGAGTCCTCTTTATGTTGCCTTATAATACACCAAGGAGACTGAAAGAAGTATCCAAATAGTTAATTTCAGTTGCCCAAGTCCAAAATAAGACTGGCAGTAAACTCCTCGCAGTCCGCACTGCTTTAAGGCTGGAAAGTGGACATGCCCGAGTTATGCAGTAGTCCCTAAATACCCATATTCCATTGGCATCTGCTTCGTTTCGTATCCAAATATTGTGAACATTAATGTATATCCAATATATCTTTATATATATCATACCTTTAACAACTAGCACGCTTATCACTGCGCTTGTACCCGGTAAATGGTCAGGTGTTCTTTGTTCTGATGCCTCTTTTGCTTTTACAGAGGATGAGCTCACCAAGTCCACGGTGATCAAGTCGCCCACAAAGTCACGTAATCGCAATGGATCCACAACGGAGATGGCTGTGGATCAGCTGCAGGCCAGCGAGAAACTCATTGCAGGTGAGTGTGGATAATCTAACGTTCTTTTACCAAACGTCATCTTTAAATGCCTATAATCCATCGCAGAACTCAACGAGACCTGGGAGGAGAAACTTAAGCGCACCGAGGAGATCCGCGTGCAGCGAGAGGCGGTTTTCGCCGAAATGGGCGTGGCTGTCAAGGAAGACGGCATAACAGTGGGCGTGTTCTCGCCGAAGAAGACACCGCATTTGGTCAACCTAAACGAGGATCCCAATCTCTCAGAGTGTCTGCTTTACTACATCAAGGAGGGTCTAACTCGGCTGGGCACTCATGAAGCCAATGTTCCGCAGGACATTCAGCTCTCCGGATCGCACATCCTCAAGGAGCACTGCACCTTTGAGAACAAGAACAGCACGGTGACCCTGCTGCCGCACAAGGATGCTATCATCTATGTAAATGGACGCAAATTGGTTGAGCCGGAGGTTCTTAAAACCGGTTCTCGTGTGATCCTGGGAAAAAACCACGTGTTCCGCTTTACCAATCCAGAACAGGCACGCGAATTGCGGGATAAGATCGAGACCGAAAATGAGGCGGAGAACGAAGTGGAGAAGACAGACACCCAGCAGGTGGACTGGAACTTTGCCCAGTGCGAATTGCTCGAGAAGCAAGGCATTGATCTCAAAGCTGAAATGAAGAAGCGTTTGGACAACTTGGAGGAGCAGTACAAGCGGGAGAAACTCCAGGCCGATCAGCAGTTCGAGGAGCAGCGCAAAACGTACGAGGCTCGCATCGATGCTCTGCAAAAACAGGTGGAGGAGCAATCCATGACCATGTCCATGTACAGCAGCTACTCGCCGGAGGATTTCCACCAGGAGGAAGACGTCTACAGTATGTGGATTACCACAAATTTGTGACAACTGAGTAGTAATTCAATTCTAATCCTTAGCCAACCCAATGTACGAGTCCTGCTGGACAGCAAGAGAGGCTGGCTTGGCTGCCTGGGCCTTCCGCAAGTGGCGCTACCACCAATTCACTTCTTTGCGAGACGATCTCTGGGGCAATGCTATATTCCTCAAGGAAGCTAATGCCATCTCCGTCGAGCTAAAGAAAAAGGTACAGTGCTTACCCCTAATTTATATAGCTAACTTATTATATTTGAAATACTCATATCATTTCAGGTACAATTCCAATTTACTCTCTTGACCGACACCTTGTACTCCCCTTTGCCGCCTGAGCTGGCCTCCAGTGTGGCTCCTTTGCATCAGGAGGATGAGTTCGGAGCTCCGCCTGTCTCTAAAACCTTGGTGGCCGTCGAAGTTACCGATACTAAGAACGGAGCAACTCACCACTGGTCGCTGGAGAAGTTACGGTAAGTGCTTTCATATCCGGAACTCCATGCGAATTCCTGCTACTCCCTCACATTCATTCTTCTATGCACTTTGGTTCAAATTAAAAAGCTGGCTTTTGATTTGAGTTGAATATTATTTGAATAATACGTGCATGGTGGTTGTAGCTTATGGATTCTAGTTTCTATCAAACGCTCTAGAATGTGTTGGGTAATTCTTTTACTTTGGCTGTAAACAAAGCGAAGATCACGCCGCCACCATTTACGCCTCAAGTCTCATAGCCATCATTCGTTAAAAGCTCCGACAGCTTGTTAGGTCTGTTTGAACCAATGTTGATTTGTACTTTTTCGGTTCTTTTACTACGAATCCCAAACCCACTCCGACAATTCCTGAACCCGAATCCCATCCAAAATCATTTTCGTATACAAACAAGCTATCGCCTCGAGCTGATGCGACAGATATACAATGTCGAGAGCCCACCATCGTCCATGCTGTTCGATACGTCCGGCATGGAGGCATTGAGCAGATGGATCGCACCACCCAGCCAACATCCTGGACAGCAGCCGCAGCTGCTCCCAGTGGAGCCACCAGTCGAAAGCGAGCGGGGCCGTCTCACATTGGCCAATCTGATACCTTCTAGGTTCGCTTTGACCGCAGGTTTCATTTGTATATAGACGTGTAGAAAATATCCTTAGTTGTAGTTGCATGGCTTTCCATACTATCTTCTGATCTCGGATGGGCTTACGCTTGCTGTGGCGCTGTTCCCGCACTTCTTCTATCTATGCAATACTATAATAATATGTATATATCCCATACAAGTGAAATGTTAACTATTTGATTCTAAATTCTTGAATCTGGTTTTCAGACAACGTTTGGAACTGATGCGCGAGATGTACCACAACGAGGCCGAAATGAGTCCCACTTCCCCGGATTACAATGTGGAGAGCCTCACTGGTGGAGATCCCTTCTACGATCGCTTCCCTGGTTCCGCATGGTGGGTCGCTCCTTCATCTATCTGAGCAACCTGCTCTACCCAGTGCCATTGGTCCACAAGGTGGCCATTGTCAATGAACGCGGAGATGTGCGTGGCTATCTAAGGATTGCTGTGCAACCCGTTCTCGACGAGGAGTCCATTGATTTCAATAATGGTGTCAAGCAGTCAGCTCGCTTGGTTTTCAATGAGGATGATGCCAAGCCCAAGTACCGAGCTCTTAATGAGAAGGATGATGTTCAGCGCTATATTGACAATGGTGGCTTGGACAGCAAGTTGGAGGGTGAGTTACTACGAACGATATTTAACTAGTATCACTACAAGTTTTTCTTTATTATTTGTAATAGAACTTGAGGATGTGGATTCTGGTCGTGGCATTGACTCCAACTCCGCCTCCGAGTGCCATGAAAATTCTGAAGAGCCTGGCGAGCACCTGCAGGTGGGCAAGGAGTTCACTTTCCGGGTCACTGTTCTCCAGGCCACTGGTATTGGGGCTGAATATGCCGATATCTTCTGCCAGTTCAAGTAAGTAAACTTTTGAAAATGAACTTAATGTTTGTGGTTTATAAACGGACACCCTTACAGCTTTTTGCATCGCCATGAGGAGGCGTTCTCCACCGAGCCGGTTAAGAATTCGGCATCGGGTGCTCCTCTAGGCTTCTACCATGTACAGAACGTAAGTAGAAGATTACCATACAAAGAGTT
>VCKV01000074.1:0-51491 GCA_005876975.1 Drosophila orena
TTTCAAATGATAATTAGGCAGAGCAGCCGGAGGGGACAACAATTAATGGGATTTTTCTAATTTCAGTACATTCATTTCAGTAGTTGGCTTTAAAAAGATTTAAGCAGTTTAAGCGGGAAATTATTATACCACACTCCTGTTACGTATTTGAAATCTATTTATTCATTTATTCTACCACAACTAGGCACTTTAAATTCCATTTATTTACACACTTACTTCTTTTTGCCCAAACGGAAGTCAACACACGCCATTCATCAAAGCTTAATTTGGAAGCTGCCAAATAGAACAGAGCCACAAAAAACTAAGCCAAACAAAGCGAAATTCTTTTGTTACATATTTGGTGTAGTAGCGAAATTAACGAGCGGCCGAAAGGAACCTAAATTTCCATTTTGTGTGACAGATGCGGCAGTTAAATGATAATTAATTATGACTTAACGAGTGACGAGATACTGGCCCTGACCAGCCGTTAAAATTGGCCAGGAGGCCGGAGGCAAATCACTTTTCGGTCAAGTGGCTTTTGGCCCAATGCCCGCGGCTTGGTAATGAAGTGCCTCCTTTGGCTGGGCCTGCTGCTCATTGTTTTGGCCAAGTTCAATGCACGCAGCTGTTGGCTGCAATTGCTGGCCAAATTCTATGCTCCATACCCAACCCACATGGCTTGGTCTGAAGCATTTCGGATTTCTGCCCACAATCCGAGCGCGAAAAAGGCCACAAATAAGCTGAAGCATTTGCAGCGGACAGGTGTCAACCAAGAATCACGCAATGAAAATGCTTACCTTAAGGCCACAAAAGCAAAGAGCTCAAAAATATGCAAATTGAAAGCCTTCTCCGTTGAGAACCAAAATTGACTGGGCATTATTTTGAGGCTACACGATAGGCGCATCCACTCCTGCTTCACTTTATTAATATTTATATATTACTCGAACATGTTCATAAATTATTATATTTAGGTCCATCAAGTCTCTTTGTGGAAAACATGGCATGCCACAAATTATTATTTGGTTACAGTCCAGCAGCCAAAACACAAGTGGCGCCTACTACAAATAATTAATACGGGCTTAATTGGCCACTGGCTTAATCAATAAACGAATAAATATCCAAGCAGGAAAAGATTTTCAGGCAGAATTTCTTGCATAATTTAGGCTTGACTTATTGAAGCTGATAAGTCACCTTTTGGAGTGTGGTTTATGAATTGATTATTAATTCCCGGCATAAATAAATGCTAAATCTGTTCTGCACATTTTTGTTCTCTGCGGCACATAGAATTTCTGGTTATTTTGTGTTTCTGTTGGTTGTTTTTCTTTGCCCTACCACGTTTCATGCATTGCCAATTGGCTTTCATCGGCTTACCCAACAACCGAACATGGCCCCCATAACAAAGCTAAGAAAAACAAGGTAGAGTGCTATAGTCGATAGTCAATGCCCCGACATCAGATACCCGTTACTCAGCTAGTGGAAGTGCAAACGAGAAATTTCAACATTTTCTGGAATATCGGTAGAAATTGGGTAAAAAACAATAAAATGAAAAAACACCTACAAATTTTTCTAAATTAATAAAAATTAATTTCTAAATTTTAATGCAGATTTTTAGAGAATTGCGCCAGAAACATTTAGAGGTATGCCACTTCAAAATCCGATTAAGATAAGTTGAGTTATGGATTATAGAACTTCAGCCTTATGGCATTTCTGAATTTTCTTGAATTTCTACATCATAACATCAAAAAAATTACAAAAAAAAAAAAAAAAAAAAAAATTTTTAAATTTGAATGCAGATTTTTAGATAATTGCGCCAGAAACATTTAGAGGTATGCCACTTCAAAATCCGATTAAGATAAGTTGAGTTATGGAGTTTAGAATTTCAGCCTTGGGACATTTCTTAATTTTCTCGAATTTCTACAACATCACATCAAAAAATGTACAAAATTCATACGGACATGGCCAGATCGACTCGGCTATTGATCCTGATCAAGGATATATGCCTGTTACATACTTTTCAATGAATCTAGCATACCCTTTAACTCTACGAGTAACGGGTATAAAAACAAGTACACAGAACAAAATATATTTTTTTGGGAAATTTCGAATGCTTATCCCACTTTTTCGACCTAAACTAATATTTTTTTAAGGTGTAGACAAATGACTGCACGGTATACATTTATATACATTTGTACCCACAAGGCGCTTACGTGAGCAAACTGCTTATGACTATGAAAACAAGCCAAAATCCAAGTCGCGCCAAGAGATTTTCGATGGAACAAAATCGAAATGAGCTGGATTTTTGAAATACAACTGGTATTTTCTATTGAGATTCCGCCTTTGAGTTTCAGAATCAGCCGCCACCAGCTAATTGCCCATAATTATCAATTACCCTGGGGCAGAAAACGCGGCAGCTCTGGCTCAAATAGAATACTTTTGCCGGGCAAAAACACACAAAAATCCATTACAAGTGCGGAGACAAAACTTTTGTAGCGAAATGAATCATGCGGTGGATAGTCTACCCGCGAGTGGGTAGAAATCTCAGTCGTGGATGTGAGTGAGTGTCTAGGCCATGTAGAAAACGGATGTTGCTCTGGCCAATATGCAAAGGGGAAAAGGCCGTTTGCTTTCTTTGCCAGTCGCATGAAAGTTGAAGTGGAACCGATACCTATACCTATACCGATACCGATACCGAAGGCGAATCCGTTCCGGCCATAAAATAATGTGGACGACCTTTACCTCGTAGGCTGCCACATCCTCCTTGCCGTAAATGGCAACTGGCGATGAGTTTCGGGGGGCGAACATGGCGCAATCTCTTCGGAGGTCCTTGAGGTCCTCGATATCCAACAACTCATTCCTCGGTGCGGGGATCACTTAGTCAGTTAATTGCGAGTCGGGACTCTTTGGACACTTCGTTATCTATACTTTTATGGCACATTTGAGACAGACGCCCACCAAAAATAAAAATGAGCTTAAGGCTATAAATTCGATTGTTTTTGTTCAGTTCAACTCTTTTTGGGGGCGTTGTGGATTCGTTTTTCGTACAATTAATAATACACTTCAAAATAATACTTTTTTCAGTTTTTTTCGTTGCTTTTCGGCTATTTTTTGATGACTAGTCTTTAAAGCATTGGTTTTGCTTCTCTTCTTTTTGCGACTTTGTCAAGGTCGAGTTGTGTGTTCTCTTTGTATCCGTTCGGTTCGTTGTATCTTTCGGTTTGAGTGCTGCGGTTTATCTCTTGCTTAGCCACCAAAACTAAACTATAATTATTTTGTGTTTTTCAAAAACTTTTTTCACTGCGTTTCTTCAACTTTAGTTGAGGGTTTCATAAAATATTCGTTGCACGTTTATCGCTGGCTTGCTTGCTAATTTCTTTTTACAAACAATCAAAGCGTCGCCCTATAATTATTCAAAAAATAGCTGCTCGTTTGTAGTTGTTTTTAACTATTTTTTCTCTGCTTGTTGTTGCATTAAATTATCGTTAATTTTTCTGTCAGCCGTTGTCGCGTATCGTTTTTTAGCGCGGCTCAAATGAAACTGGCGAGATTTCAGCGATTTCAGCCACGACTTTGCCGATATCGAGTTGAGCAAACCGGAGAGCTTGAGATATGGCAAGAGCTATATAGCATATGCTAGAAGCTATATGGAGAAACATTGAAGAGAGGAAAACACTCGTTTGAGACCTGTCCGATTGAGTTTTTGAGCGACACGCACACGTATCTGCCAGATACTTAGATACTCAGTCTTTGAGCACGACCATTTGCATATTTCACGATGGAAACACGTTTCTGGCCCCAAGTCCAAAATAGCATTCGCTGTTCTAACACGCGAAATAAGCAAACTACTTTAGATCGACTGCAACTTTGGGTGCGGGAGGGCCGAGAAATGGCGCAAATGCAAACTTAAAACACTCTAAAACAATTAATCAATGGCCGCTAGTTTTGGCACCCACGATTGCTTTAATTATTTAATAATCTGCATACACACTTGGGAAAAGTTATGGCATCTAAAGTCTGTCTGCACTGCCCACCGAATGCAATAAATTCTCGGAGTTACGGAATCGGTGGGCGTACACGTTCCCTCCAAAAGTCGTAAAACGAAATTAGGCAAATCAACAGTGGCTAAAAATTACAAAAAGTGTATGGGGTCAGCCAAGTGGAACACACTTACCACTGCCATGCAGATAGTCAGATACGGATACAGATGGCTACAGATACAGATACATTTACATTAGGGCACGGATTGTTCGTTTGGGCTGGTGCTTTGGTCAAGATTCAGTCCCTGCGCCAATTGCTAAATAAAGCCATAGAATTTTGCATTGGCTATTTGCAGAGAATATGGTAATTGCCGTTTATGACTTGTGGACTTAATTGGAAGCACTTAAATGATGTTGGGGCTTCAAATACTTCTAGTATTCGGTTCTCTTCATAAATGCCCCATTGCAATTCCCACACATGCATCACCACACTGCTGTCGACACAAGTAAACCACTCTCTTTGGAAATTTTGATTCAAGTGCAATCATAAGCATTGCCATTGCACAAAGGCCAATCAAATAGGTAGCTACCTTTCCATAAACAACTCAGCAAAACACACACAAGCCACACACACACACAAGAGACGACAGAAAAGAAAATCAATTTGCATAACACAAATCAAGTGAAATAATCAGGCATCAGTGGAGAGAAAAGCGCCACAGACTGAGACTGAGGCAGAGGCACAAAAACCAAGCCGATGGCCAAACAAAATCCGAGCTCGCAACGCACTGCACCACCGACAGATTGACAAACAAACAAAGCAGCACACTGGAAAAAAATGCACAGTTGACAGACACCTTTGGATTGTCCACCCCTCCCCAACACCAACACCAACACCATCACCATCACCATCACTATCACCATATACATATACAGATCCAAAATTGTGCAGCCAATTTCTTTATCTTGTGCCATGACAGAGTCGCAGTTCGGCGCTAGTTTATGGGGGAAAGTTACAAGCGTTTGCTCTGACAGATGCTAGGCAGATAGAAATAGTTGGGGGTATGGGGGGTATGGGGGGTTTGGGGCTGTGGGGGATTCCCGGGGGAGGGGGGCCTTGGTATCTGGTATCTGGGTAGCTGGGGGTCCGCCTGCATGCGCCGCATATTCAAATGAATGCAGACTGCTCATTGTTGCTGCTGTTGCTGTTTGGTAGCCGTTTATTGCAGCACAGGGAAAAAATACGACATAGTTCACCTCCATTCGAATGGCTATGAATCCACACTTTAGATACCTAAAGAATATTAAAATGATCTTTAGTTCCGCCACAATCCTACATCACGTAAACTGGACTATGATGGCTCGATAAGATCCGAGGACCAGAGGTGCGAGTTTTCTGCCAGTGTAAGTGCTGGTGCTGCCTGTTGTGCCACTTGGCTGCCTTTTTCCTTTGATTTGCGCCGTGAAAAATCGCTGGACTGCACTGGAATCACAAACTATCCATCCACAGTCTGTTTGCGGAGAGCTATTTATCGCCTCTGCAATCCCACCTTCTGCAATTTGTAATTAAAATGCCTTTTTGCCTCATTGTCGTTTGCCGGATTGTACAATTTTCAAATGTTTTTTCTTTGCAATGCAAATCGCCAATCGAATTACTTTTGTTCGGACCTGGCCAATGCTGGAAATGAGCCTTTGTTCGCATCGATTTGTGTGGGCAACTATAATCAATAATTATTATGATTTATTTGCATTGTTCTGGGCGTCGCAGATTAGATCTCCGTTCCTTGTGGGCTAAGAACATGGCAGTCAGCCAAGTGGGGAGTCGCTCTGGAGGGTTGAAAGTGAGTTAGGATCGAGATAGTTCAGAATAGTTACGTAATTGGTGCGATGGCTAAGATTGGAGTCATTAGCAATGGTGTAAATATGTGATTTCTCATTCAGAAGTGTCTTGCGCTATCTGTCCATCGATCAGTGATCGATTGAAAGGCACTCAACATTTCAATCGCAGCTGTCGATCCGCTCAATCAGCGCTCAATCCAATGAACCCACTCGATCGATGCTGTTTGTCCATCTGTCAGTATCTCGGCAGCGCGAATTAAAAAAGCTCGCGATGAGGTAAGCTGCGAAATCTGTGCAAATCTCGGCTATCTGCGCCAATCATTTGCAGCCCCATTGAAGCGTTGCCGACAATTTTGATTAATTGCATTGATTTGCAGCTAGCTGCAATCCAAAGTGTTACAACTACAGGTTTGCCAGCAGTCGCTGTTCCACAATTAATTCGAAATCAATAAACCCATAAAGCTCAATCGTACGGGGGGAGATGGAAAATATAAAAAAATATGTGAAACATAATTCAATAACAAAGCGTGGCAATTTACTCGGCGTACCACTTGAACTACGTGACAAGCGTGATGGCTCTCGGCGTTTAGTTTGGAAAAGTCTGGGAAAATCTGGCCATAAATTTGGCAAGGCGGGAAAGCGGCCAAAACGAAAACCAGCGCATGGAAAGCAGGAAGAAAATATTTAAGGGGCCAGCAGCTTACTCTCGGGTGTCAAAGTTGATGAAAGATGCTGCCAGCTCCACGGGCTCTCAGCTTTGACTACAGCTTTAAAGGAGGAGTTTCCATCTCGAGACTGCATCTTCGGCATCTTCGGCGGCCTTAGTCGATTTGAAAGTTTAATCAAGTGTTAGTTAGTGTTAGTGTTAGTTAAGAGGCTTTTTCGGTGATTTTATTGTCTTCTTTGGCCAAGAGTTGTTGGTGGCACGTAGTGCACCTCGTAATGGCCGCGCAATTTGTCTAATGATTGCTATTTGAGCAAGTAATCTGTGAGTGCAGATCAGAGAGAGAGAGAGGCTTGTATATGGAGTTGATGGAGTTGAAAGTTTTTTTATTCCGGTCGATTATAAGTGTTAATTATATGGCTTAAACCGCTTTCCGTGTAAGCTTTCTTTAATTGACACACCACTCTGTGACTCGAATGGCTAAGTGAACGCTGCTGACGCAAATTGAAGACGATGGAATGGTAATGTGTGGGCTTTAGTGGGTAACTACTGTGGGAAGTTGGGAAAGAAGACCGCAAACTCAGAGGTTCTTGCCAGTGGGGAAGCTATCCTTTAGTTAAAGATACATTTTGGTTTAATAATCAGCAATATTTTGGTTAATGATAGTAATAGGACAGCTCCCTATAAAATTTGCCTCGTTTTGACTACATTTAAATTTCCTAATCATCGAAAAGGCATAATTTCCAACCGAGCCCATGTTGCTCAAATTGCTTTCAAAGTATCAATCTCCCTCACATCTTAACCCTCATTATCTCACTTCATTTGTGGTCGTTCCGGTGCCTTTTGCATATCAATTTCCCCGCCAAAGACTTAACCCATTACAAACTGATGGCCACATTCAAGATATTGATTACATAATGCCCGAGCCGCAGTCGAAAAAAAAAAAAAAAAAAAGTATGAGAAATATCAATTTCGTGCGGTCACAAAATGCATTTAAGTTTTAATTATATAGAGAGTGAAGCATTTTTAAATTCCACTTTGTTCGTGCTGTGCTTCATTTTTATGTACTGCTAAATGCTGCAGAGGAGTTGCTGTGGTCGCTGTTGTGAAAACCACTCGAAAAAAATGCGTTTCAAATTGAAACGACTGGATACGCCCACAGGCAGACCAGATACAGCAGATACAGATACATGCGACTCCATATGTTGTACAAAAGTCTCGGGAGCTGCAGCAGTTGCAACGCACTTAACCAAATTGCTACAATTTGACAAACACAAATACAAAGAAATATAAAAACAAGAAAAAACGAAAAAAGGAAAAACAGAGTACACCCAGGCCAAAAGTGTTGGCTCTAATAACAAGTGTCAGTCTGTCAGCTGCCAGCCCCCAAAATCTGCCCACAGTTCGACTTTTCTGTTTTTTGTATTGAAATGCAGTTTCTGCATAATTTGGCTGTGGTGATAAATTTTAAGTACTTAATTTTGTGGTATTAAAATGGTTTTATGACATTACTTATAATTTGATTAAAAGTCGGCAAAAACATCGAAGAGATCGGTGTATCATTTCCGGCATTTCATAAATTTAAAAATCAGCTAGATGCCAAACTCTGCCCACAATCAATTTTTGCGCCATTTGTTGGCCATTTTTTGCTTGACCATAACGAAAATATGCAAATCGCTTTTAACAACTCCAGACATTAATACGCCTCAACTACGTGCAGTTGCTTCTTTGAATATGGTACCCAAAGCCACAAAATATATGTTACCTAGTATATTAATTAATAACACAAGGCGGCAGGCAAAATTGTAGTGCAACAAGTATAGCTAATAAATTATGGCCAAGTGTAATTTGGCTGTTTTTTGTGTGTCGCGATTTCTTGCGTGCCTTTTGAGTTTGTGTGTCTCATTTCCTGAGCTCATTAAACAAATGTATAATTCACACCCAGACAGACCTATAGAAACCCTGTCTTAGTGTGCTAAACATAATTATTAACTTGCATAAAATTGGTGAACTTATGAATATAAATCAAACTTGCGCAGGAAGTCATTAAAGATAATATGCATTACATCAACGTGAGTGGAGTTAAAAAAGTTAAGTTTTTTTTAACCAACAAGGACAGAAAAGAGCTACCTGGAAATGTACTGTATTTGTTAGACTATTAAGATAAACAAGCTATTGGGACATCAACGTTAGGATATGAAAGCCATTAATGATGATGTTGCCACTAAAATATTACTTATACGCCGCGTGGTGCGGCTGAACCTCAAAAAGAAAAGGCTTAGTTAACAAATGAAAGTCTTTAGCAATGACGATTGAGATTAGTTTTATATTGCAATTCATATATTATTGTATGATCTGAAAATGTTGCATAATCATTTCGTAACAGATCCCAAAAGTATACACTAATAATTCGTGAGATCCAGGTGAGGTAATCATTACTAAACCGGCCGCAAAAATGAAGAATATAACCAAAACTCTAACATGATATATATTTGCCTGACCGCAAGTCTATCCTAACAAAAACTATCCTCGCTACGAAGACCTCACACATTGCGGACCAATAAACAAAGAACTTTCAGGCTATGTAAATTTGGGAAGACAAAGAAACAAAATTATAGGCGTTATCTAAAGCCAAGCCGTGCCACATAAATCGGTTACTCATTTGGGTCACAAGAGATGGCGAAGAAAGAGCCGAGATTAAGTTACCAATTCTTCAATGAGCCGTAAACAACAAGATTCAGCAACCTCAATTTGCAGTTAACATGTGCCGCTGCAACTCTGATTTTAGCTGGATTTTGTATCTGCATTTGAGTGGGCGTTCCGTCAAATAAAGCCAGCAAATTGTTATGGTTGTAAGTGATTATTTGTACAGCTTGTTAAGCAATATTGAGCATTATTGTGGGTCAGACTACCAGCTACCAGGTAAATGCAATTGGGCAGCTCAGAAAGGTGGGAAAACTCAGCGTCTTTGGAGGAAATCAATTAACTCCCCTGAATCTCCTCCGCTCATAAACACGTCATGTGAAGACCTGAAGCTAACCCCAAGTAGATACAAGAAATATAATTTTGATTTATGATCGCTCTCAACCCGCTGGACAGTCGACAAAACGGTTAATAGAAAGCTCAGATGCGAGTCGAAAAATGTTTTATTTATGACTTCTGCGGCACGCAATTGAACTGAAAACCCAAAGAGAAATAAAAGTGATTTTGGATAAGTATAACTGACATCATCTGCTGAGACAGCAAAAAGCTTTTTGCGTCTCGAACCCAACAAATCTCATTAGAAATGCATTTGCAAAGCCGAAAACAAAACCTGAATCTCAAAGCCCAGTTGAATGGCGTTCCAACCAATTTCCGACTCGAGTTTGGCTCTAGTTAAACAAATCAACCTGTTGAGTCAACGGGTAAATAGGAAACCAAATAAATTATAGCAAGTGAAAGAAACAGACTTTCCCAGCCAAAGTGTGGGCGTCAGAGGCTAATGGCTTGATAAAGATATAAACAGTCTATTATCACCGGCAGAATGCAAATGAAACCTTTTGCCCGTCTGAGAAAGTCAATCTGTTAAAAAAAACGAAAGAAACTCAAAGTGGGCGCCCCCAAATGGGTTTTCTTATAAATATCGTTGAGCTCAGACTGTCTGTCTGGATATTCGGTAGCTACCTAAGATACAATATCTGTATCTGAGAACAAAACATTTAGGTGTGCCCATGCATCAATCAATTTGCCAATCATGTGGGTTGTGAAAAAGTAAAGAGTACAAAAGGTATGTGGACTACAAAGAAGGGAAAATCGAGGGGAAGCCGTAAATAAGAGGTGTTGAAATCGGCGTAGAAAGAGATTTATTATTTGTATTTCTTTTTGGCTTAATTGAACCCTAGTGAAGGCAGCCCAAAAGTCATATTTTATAGTTAACACGTGAGTTGCCATTTGTTTACACACTTAACGCACCATATTTATGCGACGTATTTAAGCACATTTGCTCACAAGTTTAAGCAAATTTGACAACTTTTTTGCCACTCGCCGGCCAGACAACATTCTCGCATTTGGAACTTCAAATGTTTTCGCCGATTGAGTGCCACAAATCAAGTTTAAGTACGAGGCAAAAAAACTAAGCAAAACTATGTAGAATAGTAGAAAGAGCCACAACAAATGCTGCCAGTGGGCTGAAACAAATGTAATTGCGCGTGTCGAAATGTGGAACAAAAAGCAGAAAAAACTAAAAAAAAAAATAAATAAAAAAAAAAGAGAAAAAAACCGACATGTATACAGATACTCTGTCAGTCAGACAGCCCACAACTTTTAGATTCTGAACTCTTGATAAATGTATTTGTACGGGCGACAAAACAATTGAATATTTCGCCGGCCGGCTTCAACAGCATTTAAAATGCACAACACAACGGAAAAACACGAATTAAAGCGAGAATAATTGCTGGCTGCATTTTAAAATGGCCCAGACGCTCAAAAAGTGAGGGCAGCTGCCAAGTGTTAACTGAGTTTTCATGGCGCGGTTAACGTTCAACGATCGCGACTAGAGGAAAATGCCAAGACGTGCCAAAAACCAGACCCTACTCACCCTTTTCCCCCCCTTTCACCCGATTGCATAAGACTTTTCCGGGAAAAGAGGGAGAGAGAGGAATCAAGTGACGGATTGAAAGTCGGATTGGGCAAGAAGTGCGGTTACAAAATATTCCAGCCATCAATTTGGCGGCTTTAACAAAGTGTGTGGAGCGTTTCCAGCTTGACGCTAGTAAAACTGTCAGCCCGACAAGTGGCCATCAAGTGGGAGGAGTCGAGTGGGACGGCGAAAAGATTGTAGGGAAAAAGATTGATTATAGAAAGACGGCGGGTTAACTTATCACTCAGCTGGGAGAAAAGGTATTCGAATGATTAATACTTGTGTGATCATGCGATTTAAATGGCATGGTATCAAAAGAAATTACAAGTAAGAGTATTAAGATAGACGCCCTAACGTTGCACACATCTCTCACATAATCTTTCACCTCATCAACCCGCATTAAGTATACCACCCGTGATCCCCCTTTATGAATTTAACAAGCCATTTAAAAATAAATGCTTAAGTCATCTTTGGCGGGGCAAAGTTCTGGCCTCATATCTGAGCTCCATGGCTTATCGTAAATAATACAAAATCTCGATTTCATTCCGACCTGCACTCGGGTCCATTCGGGTTATTTAAATTCAGCTGCGAGCCAAAAATAAACAAATGACGATAAGCGCAAGAAATCACGCTCCGGCCTGATATAGTTAGCGGTATATAGTATAAAGAATAATTCTGTTTGGCTGCGCAATGAACGGGCAAAAAACTAGTCACGTTTTTCCGGTGCTCAATGCCAAAGTGCAAATTATGCAAATCCAAGATCGCAAAACGGGGGTGGAGATAGCGGACCATGCTTATAAAGGGTGCCAAGAGTTCCAAGACTTGGCTTTTTCAAACTAGCAAAAACAAAACATAAATAATCGATGGAGTGATGGATGGCTGGTTGTGCAATAGGTAAATAAGTAAATAAATCACGTTAGCGCAGAATTTTAAGCATTTACACAAGACTTCCTGTCATTTTTGCCAAGTTTTCCTGTTTCCCTCGAGTTTTCCCTCCGACATGCTCGAAATTTATTTATGTTGGGTTCAACAAGAGTTTGCCACGCTTTGTTGCCCCAAATCACAGCCATCACAGTGCCACCCGTATACGTGTATATAACTAATTACCACAGATAGTTCTTGTTTTCGGCCCAGTTCATTGACACCTCTCCGAATCTAGTTATAATTTCATGGGCTCCACACTCTGGATCCCCCATTTCTAACCGACTGTCTGTCATTTGCGGCCTCTAACTGTTTTGCATTGTTTTATATGGTCAGCCAGACTTTTTGTTCACACATGGGAAACAAAGCCATCAAATCAAACGGCCAGCAAACAACAAAAAAGCAGCTTAACACAATGTGCTGCAACAGTTTCCATTTAATGAAAGGTGTGGAACCACAGTGGAATTACGGTGGCTACAGTGGATACAGTGGATACAGTGGGATACAGTGGGTCACCCATGTGGCATACAAGTTGCACCACCGAGCTGCCTGAATGGCCAACTACCGTTGGCCTGTTTAATGTCACAGTTCCACGATCTTTTCTCGTTGATTGGGTAATGCAGCAGCGAAATGTGCGGCCCATTTTCACTACACAAAAACCAAGAAGTGGAAATTTATGTGTGCTCCACATATTGCCCTTGTAATTAGCCCCTCGGCGATTTGTCAGCCCAACCACTTTTGTCACGTTCAAGAAGGTGATGATGGTGATGGTGATGATGATGATGGTGATGTTGAAGTCGCTGTCTTTCGGGACCCCGAGCATGAAATTGTGGGGCGTGAAACTACCGTGAGTTCTCCGACAGCTATAAAGATATATGGGAAGTGGGTGTCAATTGGCAGCTAAGTTGTCTCGCAATGTCCGCATAAAATATGCGTGCTACCTATCAATATCACGCACAAGTTGCAGGAGCAGTTGTCAGTTCAAGATGTGGATACACTTAGTTAAGTAATTCCGGCAAGGAATGGCAGCTGGTGCAATTGATACGGAGTACGCTGTTATTACAGTTGGCTGGAAATTTCAAAATGTGATAAGTATCAGTGCGTTGAAGTGTTGCTATCCAACATGTCAGCACTTGTGCATTTAGCTCGTCTAATCCCACTTGATCTGTTGTTGCATAATGCATGTGTAGTACTAGACCCATCCCATTCACCACACTCCAATCTCACTTTCAGCACCACAGGTCCATTCCTCACTGATGCCAAGTATGAAAGCGGAAACTTCAGCCTTGAAACGCTCCACCCGCAGAGGCAAGTGAGTAAGTGCATTGGTAATTGGGCTTAATAGTCGGGCTAATAACTGAAGGAAGGCACGCCCTACGACCCCTTCAAAAACAACATCCAGTGGAGCAAAACCCAACTGAACTGAACTGAACTGAACTCAACTGAGCTGAGCCCAACCCAAGGAAACTGAAATTGAAACGAACGCTGCGAGCTGGCCGAAAACATTAATCATGCAAATGGCCCAAACACTTTTTCTCTCGCTTTTGGAAATTACAATCCAGAAAATGCGCCACTATGGGTGACTGCTCCCACAAAAAGGTGGATATATAACTTCGACTTTGAAGGGGTATCGCGACGGAAAAGCGAGAAAAAAAATAAGAAAAGGGAAAACAGTTCGGCCAAGCGGCCAAGCAGGCAGCAAAACCGTTTTCCACATGGCCGCACAGAAAATTAGCAAACGAGATCAGTCCAAGAAAAGCTATCGGCTTGCAGATTTTCAATTCGAGAAGCCCGAATGCAAACAGCATCGAGGAAAAGCCGCTCCAGAGCGCTGCAAGCCGGCGACCGGGGAAAAGTCGAAAGTAAAAGGAAAGAGGAACGGCGACTTTCCCGCAGCAGCAGCAGCAGCGAAGGCTACTCTAGACGCGACTGAGCTCCGCTTTTCCTCGAGCGATTTTCCCGACTCTGCGTGGGTGTGTCGTCGTCTTGTTCGTCGGCGGATCCAAAAGCACTCTGGGATTAGCATATATTAGCGCCCCTGGGAAGTGCAGGTCGGCCAAGTCGGGCCACTCGGAAAGAGAGAAACCCCAAAGAGTGGCGACCTAAAAGGAAAATGGAAAAAGGTTTTCCACGATACGAATCACTGTTACTCTTCGGAAATTAATTAATTTACTGAAATCCGTACTTATGGTATTTACCAATATTTTAATAGCCTGCAACTTATTACTATGAGTTTATTGGCCTGCTTCCTATTGTGGCCATAAAATCAGCGAATTTTGTACACTCCCAAAATCCAAGAACCAAAAGTATTTGAGTGCAGCCCGTAGAAGGCTAATGCATTGCCACTTTTTGGGGTCCAAGTTGGAGGTGGTTTGCCTGCCGACTTCGGTGGGTTGTGGGTGGTGCTTTAAGCCCGGTGGTTTAAGGCCCGTGTCTGAGTAAGTGAGTGGTTTGCAATGCTGCCTCTAAAGCTGATTTCAGTTCGGTTAGCGACGGCTTATAGACTTAGGTCGGGCGAAGCCAAGCCAGGGGCATAAATTAAGACTCGGATATGGTTTCAATAGTTGACTTTGTCTAATCTCGAAGTCTGCAATCTGCAGATCAAAAGGCGGTTTTTTAAGGGGCAATATCGACTTTCAATATTCCTCGTGTTTTGTCGCATGCCCAAAAGCCTTTCAATTAAATGAGTCGCACGTTTTTTCTTTAAATAAAAAAATGCATTTTAGCGCCAAAGTTCGACAGCTCCAACAGCTATAAAGCACTGCAAAGTTGAGCATACATATGTATAAATTGAAGGTACAGTGGCGCCTTGGTTTGCACTAGAAAAACTTTTCAAAAAGAAGCATTACTCAAATCGAAGTTCCTAGTATGAACACTTTGATGTCATTTGAAAACGAGAATTTCTGCCATGAAGGCTACACCCCTTAAGACGTCATCCAGCGTTTCAGTGCGAGGCTTCACTGTATGTGGTAAGCATTTTTTGTTACATTTTGAGGCCAACATGGGTTGGGGCACAGACAAGCAAACACCAACCGCTCCAAACTGGCTGCTGTTTTGTTTTTCTGGGCCTGACTCATGATGCATATGCCGCATATTGATACAGTTTTCTGTTATTTTTCTGCGCCACAAAAAGTGAAGAAAAGAAATGATACATGCGCCGGATAAATGATGTATAGAGTTGGGTAGGGCTGAGACTGGAAGTGGAAAATGCTGTTGTCCATTGCACAGAGACCTCTATTCATAGCCATTGAACTGGACGCAGCTTTTCCTCAGAATTTTCCGCTGTAGCACCAAGTGAAAAGCGGAAAAGACGCGAGAGATTAGAACGGCAGTGATTTAAATGTGCAAATCAGATTCAATTAAGCATTCCATGGCATGCCATTCCTTCTTGCCAACGAAAGTGGAAAGTGGACTCGAGAGGAAAAGATACAAAGTCAAGGCTTCAAGTGCACTTGCTTCCTTTCACAATGTGGCCAAAAATGAAAAAAAAATTGATTCAAGCCTCTTGGGTAAATGGAAAAGCCACAACAACCGTATTGGCCAAAACCTGTCACGCAGCAGCACACTTTGAGTTAATTAAGTTGCAACTCCCACACTCTCTTTCTACAAAATTATACCACATTCACTGTACGCCCAAATTAGCTACCAGAAAACACATATTGACTGTATTATCAATAGCACACTTGCTTCGTGATAAGTTCCACCCACAATTAGAAGCACTAAGCGATCATTTGCCAAAATAATTACATGATGTCAGCCTCAAATCGCAAGGCGCACTTAAAGGTCTTTTGGAGATAAGTTAGTATACGTGTATATCTGGCATTATGGGAACTTAGTTGAATGTTTACCTTCTTGGGGAAACGAAAGATACAACCAACTGGTTAGGCTTGGAAATTTTCCAATTAAGAGTGTTTACATTAAACTGTCTTCATCCAACCAAGATTCCCCACCCTGACATATCAATCGTAAAGTAAGCCCCGCTAATTGTGATCCGCTTAGCCGGTTTTAGCCAGGAAAACACCGGCCAACAATGTGAGCCATTTTTAAGCATACACTTAATCTTTCTTCAAGCAAAGTGACAAATCAATTCCCCCAGCGAATTAAAAAAGAATGATTAAACACTGTCGCCAGTGCAGTTTTCACTTTGTGTTCGACTGCCTTTAAAAGAGAATCGTTTATGCCATATTTAGAAAAGAAGAAAAGCCGTCGCCGACTAAGAAAGTATGCATATGTATTTGCAACATAGTTGGCTTGATAAATGTTTACAAATCACCAAACGACACTTTACTTTCTGAGCAGTTAGAAAGTCGACTTTGCGACTAACAGCGAAATATGATAAACGACTATACTGACTTGATGAGCACTTTCCCAGCGAACTGGGAGGCTGGTCATTAGAAGAAAACACCGTCGAGAGGACTGGTTGCGTTGGTTTTGTTTTGTGGCAGAGGGAAAAGTAGAACAAAAAAGAGGAAAATCGAGACGAGCTGAGACGAGATGAGACCGGCAAACGGGACGAGGAAAAGTGGCTGCACATTTTGCTTTCAATTTGCCAAGTAGCCAGCGCAGATAACGCGGCGTATGAGCAATGTGCGAGAGCGGGCGGGTGGAAATGGAGGGGGGATGGAGGATCATATGGGCCAAAACAATTACGGCTGCAAATGAAGTTGCTTGCTTCTGTGGTCTGCGGGTGGTGGGCGTGGCTCGGGAGGCAATTATGTCCAGCAGTCGTGTAGAAAGAGGGGAAAAGCATCCATCTGCATACACGGAAAACGCAGGAAAACTCGCATCGCTCCTCCTCACGAGCAAATGTTTTCTGCTCCAAAAAGCTCAAAGCGGCTGTGAAAATGATTTTTTCCATTTTCATCTTGTCTCGAATAACGCAAATTAGTGATTTAAACTGCAACACTGTTGCCAATAATGAAACCGAAAGGCACACAGATAAGCAGAGGAAAATGCAAATTGCGTGCAAAAGTGCTGTTTGATTACCCGCTGCTGTGACCTTGAACTTTGCCACCTGTAAAGGGTAGAACAAAACAAAAACCAGACATCAAACTTGTTAAATCGCATTGCCCCCTGAGCTGGGCAGCTGATTAATTATTGCGCATTACGCAAGTCGAACGTTGAAAAGTTTCAGCCTTCTCTGTAGTATTTCCCCGCCGAGGGAAAACACAAATTAGAAAATTGTTTGCCGCAAATTGCGCTGTGCTGACATTTGCACAAGTTTTTCTGCGTTTTTACCAAACCAGTAAAGTTGTCTTGCATGATACAATAAAAAAAAGAAAAACGAAATTGGATCATAATTACGCGGAAATATTAGGCGGCTGTCCCAATAAAGGTCACAAGGCTGAAGGGCTCTGAATAGGAGAAATTTATTCTAAAAATGAATAGTTAATGTGAGGAATTTCTTGGCTCCTAAAGTATTGCAATCAGGCCTTACCCTTTCAGGAAATCTGTAGTATCACTCCAATGTTCACTCTTCACATTGAGAATCGCAGAGAACAGCTCTGTTACTAAAATAATAGCAACCTGTTTTACCACTTACTTCTTCACAATGAGAATCGCAGAGAAGAGCACTGTTACTAAAATAATAGAAACCTGATTTATCACTTACTTCTTCACAATGAGAATCGCAGAGAAGAGCACTGTTACTAAAATAATAGAAACCTGATTTATCACTTACTTCTTCACAATGAGAATCGCAGAGAAGAGCACTGTTAGTAAAATAATGTAAGTGTTAGAAACCTAATCTATCACTTAAAGGGTCACTATTCACATTGAGAATCGCAGACAACATCTCTGTTATTAAAATAATAGAATCCTGAATTATCACTTACTTCTTCACAATGAGAATCGCAGAGAAGAGCTCTGTTAGTAAAATAATGTAAGCGATAGAAGCCTGTTTTATCACTAAAAGGGTCACTCTTCACATTTAGAATCGCAGACAACAGCTCTGTTATTAAAACAATGTTAGCGTTAGAAACCTGCCACTTACTTCTTCACAATGAGAATCGCAGAGAAGAGCTCTGTTAGTAAAATAATTAAAGCCTTAGAAAAGGGTCACTCTTCACATTGAGAATCGCAGACAACAGCTCTGTTACTAAAATAATAGCAACCTGTTTTATCACTTACTTCTTCACAATGAGAATCGCAGAGAAGAGCTCTGTTAGTAAAATAATGTAAGTGTTAGAATCATATTTTATCACATAAAGGGTCACTCGTCACATTGAGAATCGCAGAGAACAGCTCTGTTATTAAAATAATGTATGCGTTAGACAGTCCGAAAATACTCTTCAAACACTTTTTGACATATTGGCCCTCCGAAATGCATTCAAAGTCCAAAGTAAAACTTAAATTAAAATGTCAAGTGGCAGAGCTCCGCTTCACTCCACAAACACTGAACTTTATTGCCCCACAACGGGGACATTTGCATCAAAAATAAATGAACGCGTGGAAAATGCACGACAGAGGGTAAAAAAACGGGGGGTTAAAAGCTGAGAAGCATAATTAATGGAAAACAAGCGGCTGCTGCACTCGTGGATCCAGATCCATTCATGAACAATATGGAGTAATTTATGATGGGGTCGTCAGTTTGTGTATATATATGCGTGTATATATGTCTTAATTTTGCCTCTTGTTTGGGAGGTTTGCCATTTTTTGATGCTTTTTTATTGGCCATTTTTTAGTTGGCCTGACTTTAGTTTGCTGATGTTTTGAACTCACTTTTTCGCTGCGCTCGTAATTCGCTGGGAACTTGGGCGAACCATTGACGGATGACGGCGATGGGGTTAACGGCGACGCCAGCGGAGACTGCGACTGCGATTGGAGCGCCATGCGCTGGTGGTGCAGCGTGGAGAGCGTCGGCGTCGACGCCGACAGCGACGCCGGGGTCATGATTAAATGCCGCATTATTTCGCCCGATTTTCCACTGGTTTTTCTCACTTCTTACTTCTCCGCCTTTGCCCGCCTTTCACTGGCAATTGTTTTTTTTTTTTTTTGTGCGTTTTGGTTATTTGTTGCACTCGGCACTCGGCGGCTATTTACATTTCAACAATTACATTGTTTTTCCGTTTGTTTTGGCCAGCGATTCGTTACGATCCGCGTTTTTATTTGCCTTTTGTTTTGTTTCACTTTATGTCGTATCCCCCATCTCAGTTTATTTCACTGTAAATGTCAATTGCCTTTGTGGGGCAAAACATTTTGCTAGAAACAACAGAAATTTAATAATCCAAATTCAACAGCTGCCGCGGATGTTGACAGAACGGAACAGTCATCATTGCCAAATGGGTTACGTTCTGAATACCAGAAATAAAAGTGCTATTTCACTGCCTCTAATTTGCCGCCCTCCATTTGGTGGTCAGTGTTTAAGTGACAAAGTGCACTCGTTAAAACATTTATTTTGATCACAGAAACTATTAATATCGATATACGATTTATGCTTACAGATCGATTTCTACGATAATTGCAGCGATAATTTTCAGTTTCTACAGTTTCTCTAGAACTGAAAATTATAGTCGCGAGTTTATTTTCTCCAACCATTTGTTTACCATAACTTTTCGCTTGCTCGTAGCCTTCTTTTACCCTTATCTGAGCACTTTAATTGCCTTTACTTTTATCACCTGGCTTCCTGATACATTTTCTTATCGCTTATCTCCCCTTCTTCTCCCCCCTGATATTTCAATTCGCAGCTTGTTATTCTCGTGTTTATTGCTGCTTTAGCTTGCTTTTTTCCAGCCATAAACTAAAATGCTAGAATTTTAGATTTCTTCAATAAATAATCAATAAGTGTTGTTTCAGCTATTCGAAATTTCTAAAACGGTGCTGTTCGGTACGGCTTTTTATCGTTTTTGTGCTGTTTTTCAGCTGTCGAGCATATCAGTATTGTGATAAGCATTTTGCGGAATATCATGAAAAAGCAGATAAATTGCGTATACGCCACGGAGACAGCAAAAAGAATTTCCCAGTTTGCAGGGAAATGGTATAAAAACAATACTTCTTATTTAATTATAAGCAAAAAAACTCTTTTATTGAAACAATTTCAATGTAAAGACAACATATTTTCGTTTAAATTTACCCCTGTTCTATGCATTTATTCTAATTTGCATGTGGCAGTGATCTAATCGCCTAATTTAATTAACCGCAAGAATCTGAGAACCGTAAATTGACTTGGGTTCTTTTTTCGCCGCTTTGCTCTGCTCTTTTACAGATTATATAACGTCATCTCGATCATTAAAACTTGATGATGGTGGGTTAATTTTTGTTTTGTGTTTATTTTGCTGTTTTCTGTTGTTGCTGTTTGCAGTCGACCGAATTACACGCACCGAAAATGAACAAAACCAACAACTAGCAACATTCGAAGGTCATTCGGCAGTTTTTGGGCAAATTAGAAACATGAGAGGCACACTCAAAAACAAAGTTTAACACGATTTAAGCGGGTCAAATGCAATTTGTTCGCCAGCCGAAATATAACTTTTATTTGCGGTATTTCTCGTTACGTTGGTTGATTGGCTTTTCATCATTTTTCTCGAATTGCACAAACAAATTGCATGCGAACGCGTTGCAAATACCAATACAGATGCAGCCAGGCGAGACGCGAAGACAGCCAAAGCCAAAAGCGGAAAAGCGCGAGGAAAATCACTGAGCACACAGGAAAACCGCGGCGCTCCAACTGGAATACGAATTGTAACTGAAAGGCGGCGACAAAGCAAACGAAGCTAAAGCAGCGCAAAGCAAAGCCAGCGGCGCAGGCAGCGCAAAGCTCCAAAGCCCCAACAGCTGACAAACAAACAAAAACAGTAACAAAAACCTCTGGGAGAGATCCCCACTCTCTCGAAAAGCTAAGCAATCAGCTGTTGCGCCTACTCCAGACTAACTAAATACGAAATTAGTGTAAGAAATAACTTTATAGCACCTCAGCTGAATTTTACTGTTTGTTAATATCCTAGAACTTATCCTAATATATGTAGTTTGTTTTCAGTGTAGACCATCTTCACCACGCGAAAGCTTTTGAAGAGCACGAAAGGCTTTCTCTTCTTTCTCTTCGCATCTAACGCTTGTCTTTGTTGATCTCTTTTGTCTTTCTTGTCGCCTCTTCTTAAATCCATAATTGCCTTCGTTTCTATTTGGTTTATTATTTAATAGGATTTTGTGTGGGTGGTGGGTGGTGGGTGTTTGGTGGTCGAGCGGTTTGTTCGTCTGTCTGCTGCGTGCATTGAACTTGACATTAAACAATGCAATTGTTTTGTTTTAGTAATTGCGTGAAACTCGAGCGCACGTTAATTGTGGGTTACCTTTGTGGAACCTGAGTTGGGAAGTGTGTGGAGGGTGGTTAATGAACTTATTCACTCGGTGGGTGGTGTGGGGTGGAATGTGGAATGTGGGTCGATGGAGAGACAATCGCCGCGGATGATTGATGAGGATTTTTTTTTTGCATGTGGCTGCTAATTAGCTGGGTGTAAGTTTAAGTGATATGTGCAATTACTTGTTTTTAGTCAACAGTCATTTAATGACTTCAACGTGTTGTACTTTAAATCCAATCATAGCTAACGACTGTGTTTGAATATTTAATATTAGACTTGAATATTTTATGCCTGCCCCTTTTATTATGGAAATGCAAATCAGCTGATTATAATACATTAATTTTCATTCATCAATGGCTTTCCGCCATACATTTTTGTATTGTATATTTTCCAACTTTCTCAAACAACTACGTTCAATTAAAAACCGCCATTGAAAAACATAGCTGAGCTGACACAAGCCAACGCCAACTCATGACCATTCAGCATTTCAAAAGGAATTCCAGCAAATTAATCAAATCGCAGTCAGATGAAGAAAAAATGTATTAAAGTGATCGGGAAAAATATATACAAACAAATGACACAACCCAATCGCTTTGCATTTGTGGGCGAAGTTCGAATGCATGCAGCGAAACTTTCCATTTTCCTCATCGCACCAAGAAGATAAACAAAAACGTTTGGGAAACTGGATCACATGCGCTGCAGGCGGTCGTTCATTTAGGCGGATTCGACAGTGACAAACCTCCCAACTAAACCAACTTTGGTGCTTCTCACGAAATGGAGTCGCTTGATCAAATGCGGACTTTAATATATGCCGAGCCAGAATATGAATACAAAAGTAAGTAACGTAAGCTTTTTTCCGAATTTCAAATAATATTTACATCTGTGCCTATCGCAGGAGTTCGGATACCGAAATTGGCGACGGAACCCACGATAGATCCTGAGATTTTGAGATGTTCATTTTAAGCATTCCCCTATCCCTATAATAGCATTGCAGCGGGACTCACCCTATCCATTAACTGTTCATCGTTGCGTTTGCGCCTCGCCGGCGCCCTTATAATGCGTCCCACATCTGGAACGTCCATGATTGCTGTGGATTGCAAACGCGAAAAGAAAATGAAATAAGAGAGAACGTTTGCCACTTTTTCTTTCGCTCTCTTACTTTTTCAAAATTGTGTCGCTCACCGCTCTCCAGCGGGGTTTCGAACCAGCGCGTATCACTTATACGCGAGCGCCGGTCGGTGGATGACTCCGCTGAGGGCAGCTTTGAGCATTTAGTTGTGCTCAGAAAATGCGCCTTGAGTTGCGCTCGAAGCTTACAAAATCCGCTGCATACTTTTGGGCTGGAGGCATTTGGCTTCAAAATTGGCAGTTTCCTTGTTTGATTTACTTGAATGTTTTATATTTTTATGGCAAGTATTGAAGTTTTGTTAGTTTAGTGGTGGAAGCCTAGGTGGCGATGGGCCTTTGCGTAAGTGGACAGCGATCTGAAAAAGATAAGCAAGGCATTTTAATAAATAATAGTCCCAGCCAAATAATTTCAATAAAAGTTTAGTCAGTTTTACTGCCAAGCCATTTAAATTACTTCAACTAGTACAAACTAAGTAAAAACTGTGCACCATTCAAGCCGTTTCATGCCAAATTGAAAAATGCATTAAAAGGACTTTTCACCTTTTCTCGTTTACCTTAAGCACACTTTTCCTGCTGTTGGTGCTCGCCCACTTTCAGCCCGCCGCGCCACCCCCTAAAAACAAAGTTTCCCCCACGATTTTACTTTCCCAGTTTTCCGCTGCATAAAATATGATTGGGGTTCAAGGCGACTGAAAGCTTTCAACTGCAACAATGTCAATTTGCTGCCTGAAGAGCTGCGGCTGTTTGTCTCGGGGCTACCTATTCCAGTGTTGGTAAATTGATTTTGAAGACTAATAAAATAGTCAAGAGTTTGGAGGAAAAGCGGAAGGAAACTCGGAGCCACCTAATCAATTTGCCGAGTGAAAAGCGCTTGTGCGATTGCCAACTTAGTATATGGTTGTCTTGGTCTTGGTCTTTCAACAAGGTAATACTTTAAGGCTTAAAGATAAGTCATCTTGAGTTAGGGTATTTGGTAATTGACTTCTTAAGCAAGTCAACCCAAAACTACGTCACTAAGTCACACAAATCAGCGAGGCAATTAGACACTCTGCAAATCAATTGAATCAACATGGGGCTCGAAGATTCGAAAAGTTCGTCACTTCCCACTTGGCAATTGACAACGAACAATCAATTTAAGATGCAGTTGGCTGAAGGGAAGTTCTGGCATCCAAAAACGGTTGACAATAGTCATCCAATAATGGTCGGGCCATAAAGCCAATGAATCACAAATCACACGCAACTCCCACTTGTTACCACCACATTGCCACCCAGATTGATAAGGGATGTGGCAGTGCAATTGCACATGATTTCATTTGGCCAAGGTGAGTTTATCTTGGGCCTGCGATAAATGTTAGTGGGTCGAGTGCGGTTGTGCTTTAAGTATACACGTATAGGCGTCACTTGGCCAGCTTAATTAAGCAGCGAAACAAGGAAACATTTGTAATTAATGCGCAAAAAGGCAGCAACAACAAAACAATGACTAAGTGATTACAGATACAAAGCGGGCTGCAAAAAATAAAACGGAGTGTAGAAAACTTGGGCGAACCCTCGATACCTCTGCTTGAATGAATCCAAAAAAGTGTGGCGGAAAAGCGTGGAAAAACAGCGGGAAAACGGCGAACAAACAAAAGGAGATACCTCCAGTCTTGAGGTTGAACAATTTTCCTCTTAGCTTTGCACCATTTTCGGTGTGACGCCGATTGCTGCATTTTCCTTTGCATAATTTGCTGAAAGAAGCCAACGCAGGTGACCAAATATTGCGAAAATTCCTTAATTTCCCTGCCAAGTTTTCTCTGGAGGGGAAAACTTTGGAATTTAACGTTGAATGTGCCGAGAAGAGAATGGCTGGCTGTACGATGTGTCAACGGAGATAAAAAGTTAAAGTTTAAAGGATTAATTACTGTATAATGATTCAAACTTCATGAATTAAGCGAACTTTCCAGTTGACAGCTAATCTGCTTTGAAAACAGAGGCACGTCACAACAAATCCCCTATTTAATTAATGCACTCGACACTAAACTGGCCATATTATCGTTCTGTTAACTTGTTTAATTGACCGAGTTCGCATCATCGAATGCGAAACATGGTGTTCATACACAAGTGCTAACATATTGACAATAAACGAGTAATTTATCAAGCAGTATCTACCATTTCCCCAATCTTTATCTGGGAAATCCTCTGGCCAATCGAGTTAGCTCCAATTTCCCAGACTCGCTTCAGTGTATGTCGCCCACTTTTTACACCGAGCAATTAAATTATGTATTATCTTTGGATTGGCTTTCAGCTGCAATCAAGTTGTAAATCGATTAGGGGTCTGCCCCCACTTTTCTCTGTGTTTTTCCTTTGTGCACAGTGGCCGCCATAAATAAATGCACAATGTTGACGGCAGTTGAGTGATTTATGCGACAGTTTTCCACCAGGCAATTGAAGTTTTTCATAATTTTTATATCCTATTTTTCCATTGATTAGATAGACTGGCGACTGGCGACTGGCGACTGGCACATATTGGGCGGATCTTATCTCTGACCATCGCTACTCTAGAATTTTTTTTTTTTTTTTTTTTTTGCAGTTATTATTGTCTGAGCGTTGAGAACAAGTTTTATTTCATCTTTTTGCTGGTGGCTGGCGCTTTTTTCTCGCTTCTTGTGAGTCAATTGACCCAAATTGTTGGGCTCCGGCCTTTGTGTTCGAATCGACTTGGGCTGCCTCTCTTGTTGTAGCAGACGTGTCGTTTCGCTGTGCTCAGCTTGGCCCCAAATACCCTGTAATTCAGGGGCATACAGAAGCCAAAGTCGTCTAAGGTGTAACCAAGAAATGGGAGCAGATAGATCGCTATCTCAGCAGCTATTACAACGTAAATGAAAGGTGCTACTATTACAGCGATCGGTTTGTATACTGATAATACCTCTTATTTCGAACAAAGGGCATCTCGACTTCCACACACTCAATTAAGCCGCCATACATGTTTTTCGCTCAGTTTCCTGTTCTTTTGTTTTTAGTGGGTCGTCTTAAAACGAAAGGCAGTTGAACTTTGCCAAAACGATCAGCTGAAGAACTGAAGAGCTGAAGAGCTGAAGAGCTGAGCAGCCGAAGAGGCTGGGCATGTGGCTTCAAATAACTCTTATCTGATGTGATGATATGCAGAGGAACCTAACTATACCCTAATGAACCAACTAATGAATGTTGCATTTTGATTTATGAGCAGTGCTAAGATGCCTTCTGCGAACTATCAGAATGGCGAATTGATAATGAACACTCTGGAAGGAGGCTTTTGGGTCAAGCCAGTTGATTGAAACAGTTTAGATCACGCTCCACCAAATGCTCAGTCAGCATGGATTTAGAAGGCTCCACACCCAATTCCTGGAAATGAAATCGTTAAGTCCGTTTATGACAAAGGTTCAATAATGGTTCAATTCAAGGCCGGCCAATATTTGTTTGCCTCGTCTACGAAATTTCGCCCACATTTCGAGCTGAGTTCGCAATTTACCCCAACATTTTATGGATCATTTAGCATATGAGAGGAGGGCCCCCAAGGAAAACCGAAGCTGGAAAGCCAAGCGTCGTGAAAAATATTGCAAACTTTGATTAAATTCATTTCGAGGCCTTGAGTTCAATGAATTTCTGTGTCAACAGCTTGCAAGTTTTAATTTATATCGCCGCGTTTTGATGACTCGATTTGGGCATGCGATGAACCCCAAGCTAAATTTAGTGAAGTGGAAAGTTTTAAGCACTATTTTCCCTATTTGCCAAAATTATATAAAAATTATATAAAAGCAGCAGGACAGCAAGCGCTGTATCTCAACGCTTGAAAAAGCTCTTTAATTATTTTCTTTGCATTCCAACCATATTTAATTAGCGCACACTTACATCTTCAATTTTACACCCTATAATTGTGGCCAATAAGTATAATATTTCAACTTGTGAACTGCAGGAGAAAGCTGCTGGCTCAGGCAAATAATCATATTATCTGCTTTATATCATATCTGCTTTATTTATTTATTGTATTTGCTGATATTTATAGATTCCATTACGTGAAATGGAGTCAGTAAAAACTGGCATCATTTCGAGAAGTATTCAGAACTCAGCGCTTTTCATCTTCGGGGAGATTTAATGTAAAGAACCAGTGTTTCCACTACTCATTACTTTAAATATTTCTTAAAATTACAAATTTACAATTTCTAAATTACACTTTTCTCCCATTAAATCGTCTGCGTGGTGTAATTAAAATACAAATTCTCCAGCCACAACCGAAAACGCCCCGTGCAAATAGTTTACGAGGGGGAGTGATCTAGTAATCTCGTGATGGTTTCAGGAGCAACTTTGTGGCAAAAGAGCAATCAGAGAGGCGCCTCAAAAGAGGTGGCACTTGGAAACTGAAATCCAAGTCGGTGGTCGATGATGCCGAGCTCAAAATTTAAGCTGGAAAATGCAAACTGCATGCTGCGCGTTTCAATTTCTTCGACGCCTCGAGTGTTAATAAAATGTTACAGTTAAGTTGCCACGAAAGGCGGCGGAGGAGGCGTGGCACATCCACCGTATGTGGTAAACATTTTTCCAAGCGGAATGCTAAATGAATTGCAACCAAATGGAGCTGTTGCCGCTGCAGATGATGTTGTTGTTGTTGTTGCGCAAGATGATTGCAATTCCATTTCCAACGATTGGCAAACAGCATCCCCAGGGGCGTAGCGCATTAGGGGGCGGGGCCGGGACGGGGGCCCAAAGGGTGTGAATGCAACACGTCTTGGATCAAAAAAAAAAAAAAAAAAAAAAAAAAAAAAAAAATTCATCCGAGGCCCAGCACATGCAATATCTAAGAAAACCGACGGCAACAATTTGCATGATGTGCTTGCCATATGGAAAATGCTTTTGAAGCACTCGCAGACATAATTGCAAGTGTGATATGACTATTCAAACTTCGTAGGTTTTTATTAAAAATAAAAACTGCAAGTAAACGTATTTCAAATAGCTTCACCTCAGAAGCCATTACTTTCAAGAAGAAAAAGAATTGGTCAGGAAAATTGTAATTCCTAAACTAGGTGCCTTCGCCAACTTTATTTTCCAGTGCATTACATAAACTATGCCCCTTTTGCCATCAGGTGTTGTCTAGGGAAAAACTAGCGATAACGTTGAGTGAAAAAAATGGCAAAATTTAAATACACATGAGATGAAAAACCCACAAGAAGGTGGATAAGTGGAGAAATAATTCCAAGACAATGAGGCTGCAGAAACAAACGCAACGCGAAAATGTACACGGAAGTCGAAATGAATTTCCAAGTCCAAATCGCGGGGAAAATGGTTTTCCAATTTGGCACGGACCTGTGAGTCTCCGGGAAAAGTGCAAGGAAAACCCAAAGCAAATGGAAAACTGAGCTCGAGTTAAATGGGCGTTAAATTGGCTGCAGCAATCGCATATGTTAATCCAAAAGGCTGTGAAACGGCTTAGGGCCAATTAAGACCACTCCACTAAATACTCGAAAAAACATTTGCGTACGAATACCTGAAACCGAGTTCAATGCCCCCTCGTCTTTCGCACAATGAGGAAAATCTCCGCAATTGACGCAACATTGCTGCGCCACACACTTGAGACAAGCCACTAAAAAGAACATAATGATACAGAAGCCCAGAAAGAAAGAGTTACACACATAACTAACAATGGCAATCCGCCAACTGGCTTATAATAAAGCTTAAACAAAGCCGAGCAAAAGAAAGGCAATAAAAGTACAGAAGAACACTATCGTTCCGCGGAAAATGGCGTCACTACCACGTCGTCTGATTTCCAGCTATCACCGCGCTAATTATACATATCACTAAATATATAGCCATTAGTTATCGGCGTGCAGAAATAAAACGTATGTGAGCCGATATGAAAAGTCGCCAAGTCGCCAAGTCGCCGAGTTGAGGAGGGAAACCACCGAAGAATCGAATCGAACGGTTAAAATACAAGATGTGTCATGGGGTTTCGAAATCTCTTGTTTATTTCGCTGGCGCCTCGGGCCTATTCCATTGTTTACCTGTCTCTCAGGAAAGGCGTTCTTTGCCTTTCCCCAGTTTTAGCCATCAACAGTTATCAAACGGTGGCAATAAACATACGTGTATATATTTGATGGTTCGATTATGGCATAGATGTTGAACAAGTCTGTTGACAGGCCATGGATTGGAGAACCTTTCAGGCGAAATCTTGCAGGCCGATGAGATCATGTTTCCAAAGTGTTCAGATTGACACTTGTGCTCACTCGAAGAACAGCGATCTTCGGCATAATCTTGACCTTAATGATCATTATCATTACTTGTGTTCATCAAATGGCGACCTTAATACATTGATTTATAATGATTTGATTTATTGTTAAGTTGCCTGTTCAAATGCGTAATCATCGGGTACGTCTTGAAATGAAATTGTTTTCGAGAGCTGGAAAATCCATTAGATACTAAGATTGCATTGCACAACAGACATGAACTAATTACTTTGGAACACCTAACAGACTGCTAAGTAAACTAAAATTATGCTCTTAGTATAAATCAACAACCCTTTAGAAGGTTTGAATTCGTAGAAGATTGTCAGTTATTCCAATTCACTTCCACCTAGAAGCTTCCAACAATACGATGTGCAGTCCAACACTTGACAACACTCAACGGGGAAATGGAAAATCAACAGAGCTCATCAGCATGCTGCAGCTTTCATTCAGAGCCGACTTGGAATTCAAATAAGCAAAGTGTAATTAATATGCCCAGGAAAGAGCAGACTTCTGGTTTTGCTGGCAGGTTGCACACGTCAATGGCAGGCCCAGAATCCCCAGATTCAGATTCAGATTCAGATTCAGATTCATTTTCAGAATCGGATACAGATTCGGATCCGAGCTGACAGCCTCATATCATATCAAGTAACCTTCGTGTGGAAACAAACAGAAACCGGTTGCCTGCACTACGCTTATATAAAATTATACACTCTACATGGGAGGGGGTTGGGTTATGTGGTCGCGTAATAAAATTAGAAAATGCAGGGGGTTTTTGGGCGGCCGGGAGGAGGAAGTGCCACCCATCAGCCCAGCAGCCCAGCAGCCCAGCAACCCACCAGCGGAGCTGCAGCAGAGCGGAAACCGTTCGCTCTTGTTGGCCATGTTTGCCATTTGGCTCTCAGCCGTTCGCTGTTAGTTGTTGCCTGTCGGCCGTTGGCAGATCTCAGATGGCTGGCCATTTCTTGACACTTGACAAACTTGGTTAGCGGGTATTTGCGGGGCAGATTGGACAGCGCGAGATATCTAACCAGCGTTTGCCCAGTGGAAATCGCATTAAGAGCCAACTAGTTAAGGTTACAATGGAAACTTTTCCCACCAATAAAGAGTACTTAACGCAATGCAAAAGACCACAGGCTGTTAAAAAGTATGGGTTCTATGATTTTATAGCATTGAAGCCTTGACTAGTCGAGTTTCATAGAGGGAACTAAATTATTGGATATATTTTATTTGATCCAGGGTATTTCTGAGCTTACAGCCATCCACTTAGTTATGCAAATTCGTCAACAACTGGCAAGTAATTACGAATATTAACACCCACTTATGGAGAACTCTTATCGACAGAAACACGAGGGTGCCGGTTCGCGTCCACAGGGGGCGTTTTGTCGCTGTGCCCGCCTTATCAGCTCATTAAGTCGTCTGTGTCTAGGACAGAATAAAAAACCGATTTCCAGGCGTAACAATTGCTAGTGCAACAAAACGCTGAATGGGCCACTTCATTAGCATTGTCAAACCGACCGCGAAATGACTCAACTTACCTCGACTTTTGAGCTTGGAGAACAGAAATGGGAAATACACGTAAGTTGAGATCAAGATTCTTCAGGCCTTGTCTCGTAATCTCCTCAACTTGATGGATGTATCTTTCTGTGTGGGCCCGTGAAGTTAACGAAAAAGATACAAAAAAAGCCACTTAAGCGCATACATAAATATCAATTAAACGTTTGGCCACTGAACTTTTGTTTGACTTACAAAACCGTTCAAGTTTAAGTGATTTCTGAACCATGAAGAGTCATTTAACGTGCTGAAGGTCATTGTCTTGGGGCATACTAACGCATTTTGGGTCAGAAATTGGGTAAGCTTTCCCCCAAAAACACAAATTAAATGTCACAGCGAGTTGAACATAATTTTGGCCCAGCAATTGTGCAATTGTCGCAGGAAAGTTATACCTAAGTTAACCCACTTTTTCGGCCCTGTTGAGTTTAATTTGCAAACGAAACCAAAAGAAATGGGGGAAACGGGTTACACAAAACACAAGTTGCGACTTCATGACATTCCAATTGGCATAGGTGAGTGAAAACCCCTAAAAAGAGCGTGAAGAACAGCGAACTTGTTCTCAGAATTATTATTATATTTTTTGACAATTCGATGAGCAGAACCGCAGCAAAGAAAGCAGCAAACTTCGAGTCCAGGAAACGGAGTAATGACACTAAAAAATTGCTCAAGTGAGTCATTAAGCTGCCTCTCTTTCCAGCGCTCTCTGCGCGTCTCTTTCCCTCTTCCTTTGTGGAATGTGGAAGTGCAGCCATAAAGGAAGCAATCCACACACCTCAACGGAACTCAAGGGGCAAGGGCAAACACCTTGAAGAACCCAGGAGAGACACAAAAAAGAGGTGGCCAACTGCATTTCCTTGGCGCTTTGTGTGTGGCATAAAAAACACCTTTTGGCCAAAGAGAATTCGGAGGAGCCATAAAGGATTTCCTTTGTTCTGCTGCGCGTTGAGGTGAAACGGGTCAACAGGCGAGTGAGTTATCATTAAAACTCAACGGTGCTTGGGGCAAAATGCATTTTTATATTTTGTTTGCCAGCCATTTGCATTTTACTTGTCAAATCAAGCGACTGCAAGCTACGCCCATGAAAACAGTAGTAAATGCAATTCCCCATAAAACAAACTTATGAATCGATGCAGTAAAATATAGTGGCTTCCTAGATTGCACCTCAAGTTTAGGGGTTATACAGTTAACAAAGTAGTTATGTACGAAGAAAGAGCACAGCAAACAAGGCAAAACTAACATGTAAACAACCCTGCCAATCCCACTTTCCATCATCTCAGTAATTTTTCCACCTTCCTTTCTTACATTGTTTACCTAGCAAGTTTGGCAGGAAGCAGACAAACTGTCGATTTGGCCAACCAAAATTATGCAGACAACAAAGACGGAGGGTTTTCCTAGGTGCACAGGGGAAAACTGTGCCCTAAAAGGCTAAAAGTCTAGTTAAAAATAGACACTGATGCATGGATGAAACCTATTTTAAAGGGTTTTTTCTTAAGTGGTGACAAATCTAAGGAATGTCTACAGATAATTGCAGTGTAGACTGCCTTCGACTGTCTGGAAAACTTTGGCTAGAAAGCGAGGGAAATTCAACCTGCGGGGGCGTTGTCGGCATTGCCAGACGTTTTCCAGCCGCAACGGGAAAAGCGTTGGGGAAAACGGGAGGCAGGAGCGACAACTAACTACAGCTGACAGTGGCTTGGGCTGAATTGAGTTGGCATTAGTCTGGCCAAACAGGAGAAGCACCTCAAGAGCGCTGAAATCATAGGTAAGAAACCCAGCAGTCGCCCCTCTTTCCGCTTTTTACGAGTATATCAAATTTTTTCCAGCTACGTGTGCTGCTTCTCACGCTCCAGCTTTAGTTCATCGGAACAGATGTTGGCAAAAGTATTTCACGTCCATATATATATGTGCATATATATTTTTTTTTTGCTCATATTTTGTTCGACTGCAACATTTGGTCGGCAGACAAAGTCGCCATATTATTCGCCAAATTCACATGTCAGGGAACCATTGCAAGCAGGGTTCAAAGTTTGTACATATAAACCAATAAGTCTGCTGCAGAAGTGAGCAGTACGTAGTTTGGCCTCAGAATGATGTGCAAGTTCCCTCGAGAAATCGAGAAAGTCTGGACAGTTGGAAAAGTCAGCTTTGGTCGGTCAGTGCAATGGAGTGTGAAAGGCATGCTCAAAATGTTGTTAGTTCGGTAAACAAGTGTTGCCAATATTTCACGGACACATTTTGATTTGAAATGGTTAAAGATTACCAAGATTAAAACAATCCGCAACATGCTCATAAAAAAGCAAAACAAGCAAATTGCGTTATCAGAAAAGTTTATGAACAAGCTTTTGCAATTAGGGCACTTCATTTATGAAAATTCCACAACAAATTGTTTGCATTGTTGCCTCCAAAAAGCGTTTACTATTAATCAAGCCGAGCTGAGACAACTTTGGGGGAGGAAACAAACAAAAGGCCAGCAACACTACCGGGCTGTCTGGGCCAGGTAATAAACAATCGAAGCCGGCTAGAATTGAAACTCGAGACCGAACTAGTTTTGCCTCACTTGGCGAGATCGTTCAATCGACGGAGTAAGTAAACAAAAAAGCCACGTTCCAAAGTCACAAAATGCAATGCAGCCAAAACCAACAACCAAGCAACCAAGCAACCAAGCAACCAAACAACCAACCAATGTGGAATAATTTGAGTCGCGTCGGGAGCGAGCATAAAACGCAGTCAAACAGTCAAATGTCATTTCCGACTGCAGTCAGACATGAAAAGCAACAAAACAAAAAAAAGCAGCGGGACAACTGCCGCAGCAATAGTGACACCAGCAATAACAATGCCTGCAACAGTAACAGCTACAGTGAGGCGTGCCTAAGGGCAACGCTGCTCTAAAGCGCAAGCTTACAACTCTGCTGCATATCCCCCTCACATTTGCACTCAAATATAAAGATGCATTCTATTAGCGGAAAGAGTTATAGCCAAGCTTGACTGTACTAAGGCTGCATACAGTAAGGCCAGAGCAGTTGAGCGCACGTGGCTCCCCAGACGGAAGCCAGTGGCCAACGAGCAGGCAGGGGTGTGCCGAACGGGGGTGGGATACTTTGGGGGGCTGGTGGAGCCCAAGTCTGGGCAGAAACACAGACTGGTCTAAATACCCGGCGAAACGGACTAAGCGACGTGTTTTATGTGCGTTCCTCGGGTATTTATGGAGTTGCATGTTCAGCCGAAGACAGCTGGGCTTATGTTTATTATTTTATGTTGTTTTTTTTTCGGTGCTTAGTGCTGCTCCTTGTCGTGGGAGTCGATGTGGCGACACCTCGGGGAGGCCCAGACCACTGGTCTAAGTGCAGCGCTTTACATTCCTCCCCCATCGAAGAAGGCGCGCCCACACGAAACTGGAAAAAAGCACCTCCACACACCTAAAAACCAGCGCATATCATGGCTAATTTGGATGGTTGGGTTTGGTTGGTAGCCACCTGGAACCAGAAGTAGTCCCCCAAAGTGGAGCACTCCGCTCTGCGGGGGTTGTCCCGCGAATCGTTAACATATTTGGTATATAACTCCATTTGCAGCAGTTTCGATGGCGGAGTTCATGAATACCCTTCCTGGAATTATATATATGTATATATATATTCTGATATATTTTCTATTCTTTCTCTAACTTCCAGCTAAACGCCCCGAAAACAGAGCATTCCATGTGTAAACACACAACTGCAGTAGTTCTTTTCGGCTTATTTTGACTGTAATTAAACGCTGGGCGTTGCCTGATATGAGATTAGTTTTTTGTGAACTGGCACTTTGTGGGCCATTGGCTTGCCTTGACTTTTTGAGCTGAAGTTGATGGAAGACTTTGTTTACTACCTGCAACGATAAGAGGCAAGAAAGACAAGTTGAAAATTAATAACAAAAACATAAAGTCATACAATAGACATCATTAAAGCGATTAAATATTGGCACAGAGCTGTGGCAATAGGGCATATGGAGCAAATACACTTTCCTACAATAAAAATCCACTGGGGAGCTATTCACATCTGTTGCCATCTCTCTCGCCCGCCCATCGGCTATCTCTTTCTGTCCGTGCGAATTAACCCACTTTTGCTGGCCATTCGCACCATCAACAACTGGCAGCGAATTTAGGATTATGAAATCGAAAACGGCTCTTATTTAATATCGTTTCATTGCATTTGTTTACCAATTGCTTTCGGCCATGTGAAAAAGCGATTTGATTTAATTGGTAAAAGCGCAAATATTGATCTAAAAATATTGCATAGAATCTTCTGCTTTGTGGAGATGGATGAAATTGTAAGCTGAGTGCTGTTCATTTATTCAATCAAATATTAAGTATTGGCATTTGCATAGTCTAATTCAATAATCCGTGTTTTTGTTCCGCACATTGAGGAGCAGTGAACCTGATGAACTAAACTAAGTAAGCACTAGTGCTTTCTTATCTCACACAATGGTTAAGTAAATATTTATCATTTTCATATTTATGAAAGTACGCTTCTATACCACAATACATTCTCACTTTCAAAATCGTTCTCGCTCTCCGCTGAACTAGAAAACCGATCGGCTTTAAAAAGACCCCTGCTTTCTCTATCTAAACCACCTGACTTTTCCAATTTCCCATGCCTAATCATATGACTAGACAAACAGAGTCGGATTCGCAGACTTCTAACGAGGAAGCAGCGGCACTCGCAGTGACTTTCAAACTTCGACACTGACCTCGGCAATGCCAAAAAGTGGAAATGCATGGAAAATGCCACTCAGATACGACTCGTTCCATTGGGTTCCGAATCCCCCGCCGTTCACAACAAAGTCAACAACGACTTTGACTTTCTAAGGCAATTTACGTTTGTTGGGGCTTTATGGCTAGAAAGTCCGCTTCGATCATAGAGTTGTAGAAAAATTCATAAGCATAAGCAAGCGAAAATCGTTTTGCGGCCATTTAGCGGGCCAATAAAAATGTGCAACTCGTCGACGGCTGTTTTTGTTTCCTTTCCATTTTTTCTAGCCGTGTATTTGTGTGCACATGCATTATTAATGCCTCTGACAATTGCAACTGCATTTGGGCATTTGGGCATTTGGCCATGTGGCAAGGCATCGTCGCATTGTTTGCAACTGTAATTTGCCACTGCCAACTGAGAAAACTCTTTAGCCGCAATGTGTGAAATTTCCAAACAGCCGGCACAGTTTAGTTATAGTTATACCCCTTTTTTCCGCCGACAACATCTGGCCGTGTGCAGATAAGAGCCTAATTGCATTGCCCAAATGGGCAGAAGAGGAGGCCTAATTTATTACTTCGAACAGCAGTCGTGTTATTTATGACGCGCACTGTCTGCTTGCACAATCAAATGCCAATCGAAAGTGAAGTTGGCACGTGTGAAAAGCATGGAAGAGATTATGTAAGAAAGCTGGCAAATAAATGGTAAATAGAAACATGAGACAGATCTAAGCGGTAATTAAATTTCCACTAAAATAGGAAAAGCTGCCTTGAACAGCCCAAATAAAGTGTTTTCTAGCCTCAACACTCGCCTTGGCAAATCGGAAATGTTTAGACTTTTGCAACAAAGTGGCAAAGCGAAATTATTAACACATAAATGTGTCTATAGGTGGGCAAAAAAGCCAACGAATGTCGAAGCCAAGGAAAAGCTGGGGAAAAACTATACACATACACGTTCGGTGAAAATATCTGATGCGTATAAATAATGAATTTGTATTTGGCAAATAATTTGTCCGATATGGAATTAATGCCACTTGGACACGCAACGCCGACGAAACTTTTAGTCTGATTGAACAATATAGTAATATTGTAAGGAATGTTTCAGAAGCGGTAGGAAATGAATGAGTTTCCTTACGCTGGCGAGTTTTAGTCATGAATATTATGCTGTGATAAATTTTTAAAAATTTGCCAACGAAAACAAACAATCGAAATACATGTTTAATATTACAGGCAAACCCATTTGCGTGCAAGTTTCTACCGAAATCTAATCTGTCACACCCAGTTTTTAGAAAACTTTCGCTGGGCTCGTAGGAATGGTGGATAGAAAGTGCAATCGACCCCAAGAAGATCAAGATACATCCATGAGGCCGGCCAGGCCGAATCGATTGAACCGAAAGTTCGTCACGTTCGCTCACTTCAAATCCTATCAATGGAATATGGCAGAGATCGCAGTCATGTGCTTTTTGTTTGAAATGCTTTCGAGGGTCGCTCGTTCACTTTTGCCCACAAAAGCCGAGACGCATAAATAACCAGCAACGGTCATTCCGCCGATGACAATGACAAACCGCTAATCATACTTTAAATATTACAACAATACAACAGAAAAATCGGCGAAACGTGCGCTTCATTAATATGTGAAAATAATAATGCGACAAAAAGCGGCAAAAACTCAGGCACAAAAGGCGTAACTTAAGTAAATGTGGTCGACGAGTAAAAGTCAAAGGCGTTGAACGCACCTAACGAGGCGCAACAAATGGGGTACACATTTAAGTGCATAGATGTATGTATGTATAAAATTAAACAAATATTACAAAACTACAGATTTCACGAGGTTCACCTAGGAAATAATGCTACAGATATATACGTCTTTCATCCAATCTCCCAGCTGACCACGTCCAATCGGAACTTTCTTTTCAAGAGCCAGAAAATGTAACTCAAATTATAACTGATAAGCCGACTAAGGCGACTTTCGTTGCGATTAGAAAACCGAAACACCGAAGTTGGGTAAAAGTATGGCCACCAGTTGAACCAAGTGAGGGAAAAACAAGATAGAATGTAGCTTTTGTAGTTCCTGAGATCGAGGCGTTCATACGGACAGACGGACGGACAGACGGACATAGTCAGCTCGACTCGGCTATTGGTCCTGATCAAGAATATAATACACCTTATATGGTTGGAAATGCTTCCTTCTGCCTGTTACATACATTTCAACGAATCTAGTATACCCTTTTACTCTACGAGCAACGGGTATAACCATTTAGCTGATCGGTAATCGACTCTAATTGCGGTCTGGCTTTCGTGGGCCAAAGGTGTGCTGCCAATTAGCCGGAGCAAAGTGCGATTACTTTCGGGCCAATAAAATTCGAAGGTTGGAGAAGCACGCGAGCTGCCATCCCATTTTCCATCTACCATTTCCCATTTCCATCCGACAGTATCTATAGCTGTTAATTAAATGTCTGAGGAGCAGCCACCCAAAATAATTAAACAAATTTACCGGCAGCTTAGAATGAATTGAAAAGTAATTAGATTTATGTAAAGTGTGCAAGTGTTTACCTTCATCAATTTTTCGGTGGAAGTTTCAAGTGGCTCGTTGAGCAATTGGATAATCTTTAGCATTTAAATATAGAACAGAATCTCCACACTTGTTCTTGTTATTTCCATACTTTTCAGCTCTTAGGAAAATGAAAGGTAAACAACAGGGGAAATTGCCTTTTGAAGGGCAAACATTTGAGGAAATTAGTTGGATTTTGATCTGCTTCGCTTGAGCACAAAAAATACATTTCAACTATAACTTTAATCCGCTTGAACTTTTCATATGCTCTTACTATTTTTGCCAACATTTTTTCTCTAACCTTTCACACTCTATTTAACGACTGAGGGCACAAAGTTCAATAAACCCCGAAAAATGAGTTAGCGCTTTTGTTTTATTTCCGCTTTTCTCATTTTTCAATGAGCTCTTTTCCTTTAGTAGTAATTTAAATTGGCGTAACAAGGCGTGGGAGGCGATCCCAGCAACAATAGGAAAATATTGTGGCCAGGGGTCAAGTTGAATTACTGGACAATGGCATTCAAAAAAGAGGGAAGGAAAGTGGCAAAGGGTGGGGTACTCGCTTGTTCCAATTCATTTGGCAAGAACAAACAAAAAAAAACACAAAAATTAAAAGAGATACAGACAAAATAGAGGAGAGATGCCTTGCAATAAATTCGACCATTTTTACAGTTGGTTCTGACCATGTTCTGACATCATAACCCCATAAAACCCACACTTCCTCGGAAAAACTAGAATCACTTGATTCAGGGCAACAAAAGTGGCAACAAAAGAGCTAAGACTGTGCAACAAAATATAGAACATACTCTCTTCTTATTTTTTTATGTATTATTTAAATTACTTTTAATAAATATTTTGGTTTGGGTTTTTGTTCAAAATATCAGCAAGATATTTATTCAAATTTCGCCGCATTTTCTCCCAGTATCTTGCAATTTCTTCTTGAGCATATATATCTGATAGTTGTAGACTTGTCGATTGGTTTGTATCTTATCTTTCCACGTCTGACCCAACCGACAACCCAATAAACACGCGCTCATTCACACAGATACCCACACTCACACTCACATTCACATTCACATTCACATTCACATTCGCATTCACGCATTCGTGGAGTCAATTGTGTTGACCATGGCCAACAGATTTTCAACATTCAATCATATTTGCTGACCCTCGCGGCTTTTTATTTATTCGCCATTATCTTCCAGCTTATTTCACATTTTATTTTTGCAATTAGACACACACTTCCCTCTTATTTTGTGGCTCTTTGCTGGTTTACTGCCGATTTTGCCTTGCGCAGCATTTTCTTTTCCCTTCCTATCTCTTTCGATTTTTCCCAGAGCTTTTCGCCTAATTAGTTTGATTTTTTCGTATTGATTTTTCGCCATGTGTGAGGTTTTTTCCTTCGGCTCTCAGCTATTTGTGTTTGTGCCTATTTTCGTTCTTTAAGAAGGCAAACACAGAGCATTAGCAGATAAAATGGCAAACACACCCACAAAAGGAGGCCAACGAAATGGCAAGAAAACAAAGTTTTGGCAATAGCTTTGTTATTGATTTTGTCTGGTGCTTTGGCCATGATTGATGTATAAAACCTTGATCTTGATGAGCTATTTAAAAAATCTGTTTAATTGAACCGATTTGACCTCCATATTTAATATTCCGCATAGTTCTCCATTAGCGCATATTCCATTAACCATTTAAAAATCTGTTTTTGCTTTGATCTCTCATTAAATAATTTATTTCTCCTGACAGGCTAAAGCTCTGAAAAACACTGGCGAAACTTACGTTGGCTTTCCTGCTATTGTTTAATTTATTTATTATTTTGTTTTTGTTCTTATTTAGCCACTTGACGAACACTTTCGCCTTTCTCGCGTGTTACGTCTTTAGCTTATCTGTTTGCCAATTTGTTTTTTATTTTTACCCCGTCACTTGCGGTTGATATTGCGGCTAAAAACAACGTTTTAATTTAGCTGATGAGCCATAGCATACCTACAATTTATTTTCAGTACTGTGTTCTTTGAAATATTTACGAAGTTTAGGTAAAAAATGTATGCATAGTTGCTAAATATATCTATCATATCATATATCTATATTTCTATTTGAACAAATGTTGCCAATGGTTTTAATCAAAGTTTTTGCGCCAACTTCCTGACGAATTTCGTGCAATTTCCCTGCTAGGCTGGAAACAATAAATTATAATTATTGCCCGTTAGTTTCGGCCTGGCAGTTGGCCAAAGGCAGTAAGTAATATCTGTCGAGAGATGAGGTCGAGCAAATGCAGCTGTTGCAATTCAGAAACACATTCGAAAAAGTCCCCCCTGCAGGTTCTCAAACAATTTGCCCCACCAACTCGACAAGTTTGAGGACAGACAACAACGAGCAGCATAAAGTTTGCTGCCTTCTTCGGTTTATTTTTTATTGCCAGTCTGTCACAAAAAAAAAACAAAAAAAAAAAAAACGAAAAACGAAAAACGGAAAACGGAGCAGCATTGCCTTTAAAAAATGCCACAGAAAATACATACAAGCAACTTTGAGCTCAAAGAAGCTGGGTTCGACAAAATGGAATTTTTGAAATTTGAAAGGTGGATTCGTTTGTCCATCGTTTGCCCATGTTTGCCCACCAATTAGTTTTTTTTGCCCACGTCCAGTTTTCGAGATATGAAATTTCGAAAATTTTCGAAAATTTTCGAAAATCAAAAGTTGATTTTTTTGAACTTTTTTTTTTTTAAATCGCAATAACTTCGTTTGCCCACGTTTGCCCACCCTTTAGAATTTTGAAAAAAATTTAGTTTAGAAAATATAGGCCCTTAAGCAATTGTGCATTTTCCACATATTAAAACTAAAAATTTTAAAACAAAATCGTTTGCCCACCCTTTAGAAATGCTTTTTATCGTTTGCCCACCCTTTAGAATTTTGAAAAAACTTTTAGTTCAGAAAATATAAGCCCTTAAGAATTAAGCATTTTCCATACCTCAAAACTCATTATTTTCAATCAAAATTGTTTGCCCACCCTTTAAAAATTGTTTTTATCGTTTGCCCACCCTTAAAAAAAATATTTTCGTTTGCCCACCTCTTAAAACTAAATATTTTCAAACAAAATCGTTTGCCCACCCTTTAAAAATGCTTTTTATCGTTTGCCCACCCTTTAAAAATTGATTTTTTCGTTTGCCCACCTTTAAAAAAAATATTTTCGTTTGCCCACCTCTTAAAACTAAATATTTTCAAACAAAATCGTTTGCCCACCCTTTAAAAATGCTTTTTATCGTTTGCCCACCCTTTAAAAATTGATTTTTTCGTTTGCCCACCTTTAAAAAAAAATATTTTCGTTTGCCCACCTCTTAAAACTAAATATTTTCAAACAAAATCGTTTGCCCACCCTTTAAAAATGCTTTTTATCGTTTGCCCACCCTTTAAAAATTGATTTTTTCGTTTGCCCACCTTTAAAAAAAAATATTTTCCTTTGCCCACCTCTTAAAACTAAATATTTTCAAACAAAATCGTTTGCCCACCCTTTAAAAATGCTTTTTATCGTTTGCCCACCCTTTAAAAATTGATTTTTTCGTTTCCAGTTTTTCAAATGCTGTCAGCTAAACATGATACAGCGAGCATACAGTTTTGGCTAAGCAGATTTATTTCGAAATCAGGACATTTTCCACTGGAGGTTGTGTCCGATTTTTCCTTGGCATTGCTTAATGGAATAAGCTTAAGCTTTAATGAGTGCCGCATTAGGACGTATATACAAAAATGTTTTCAAAGCCTTTTGACGGAGGAACGGACGGATCTGCCACCCTGCTATATTCGACTTGACATCGCCCACCTCATTAAAATGATATGCCGGAAGAACGTTTTTAAAGGTAAATTGCCGAACCTAAAGGATTTTTATATAAGATGCATTGGTCTAGCAACAACGTGTGAGACAAAGGACAGTTTTGCGGAAATTATAAAATCAGTGCTGATTGTCGCACTAAGCCAATCCTCAGGAGAAGACGAAAAAGGAGACTTTCTTTCGAGCTACAGGAACGAAAAGAACCTGCTCACCAGAATAGCTACATTTGCTGCCCCGGATCATAATGAGAAACATGATGAAAATTACATACCAGAGGACCAGGAGGAAATTGACGAGGACGTTTCGGAGTTTATCCTGCATATTCAAAACGCTGCCGAAGAAGAAGCGTTGAAATGCAATTCTGTCAGCTGTCGGCCAAATCCTTATTTTCTGCCTGATCTGATGCCACCATTAATAAAGTTATGCAAATATTTTGTATTATGGACAAACGTGATGAAGGAAAAGTTCTGCTCGAAATATGATGTCGGCTCTTCGGCACTTGTGGAAGCCTATTTTAAGGATTTAAAAAACACGGATATGAGCATCTTCCACCGACCAGTGCGAGCGGATAAATTCGTGGTGCAACATATTCGCTGCATCGAAGCTGTTTGCAAGCTGGAACGAGCCGCAATGAAACGAAAGACCGTTAATACGCCCAGCTTTATAAATGAAAACCCACCAAAAAAATTGTGCCGTCGGGAAACCAAGGAATTTCTGGAGAAAATCTTAGAAGAAAGCGAAGTGGAATACCTTTTACAAGAAGAAAACTGGAAGGTAAAGAATAAAACGATAAAGCCGAAGGAGGAAAATGTCGAAGAAGACAATGCAAATAATGATACAAACAAGGATATGGAATCAGTGCCACAGCCTAAAGAAAAACCAAGAGGAAAATATCTAAGAAAATGCCCTAACGTGGAATTATTATACAATCGACCTCTTCGAAGAAAACGGGATGAAATATTGCATAATGGTGGATCAATGGGACCTCTCTGGATTGGCAAACAATTATTGCAATTTAAAAATACTTGTCCGTTTGACTCCCTCGTGGAAATATTGTCGACCGCGTACATCGACAATTTTTATTACAAAAACCAACTGGATAATTTCTACGCTGACAACTTAACGGTAGAATTGGTCAAAAAGTATGCCGTCGAGGGAGTTACTTCTAGTCTGTACCGCGAAAGGGGTCTGGTCCTGAAAAGTTTTTTTGATGAAAAACACCAGACAATACAATGCCACGCAAATATTGGGTCTTTTATTGAGAAAGCACTTAATGGAGTACCCAGTGCGTCAAGTCATCGGATCCATAAACAAAACAACAATGATTGCAATAACCAAAAATCTATCCACCATCGGCTGGAGGTTGTAAATGTCGATGAATTTGGCCATCTCGAAGTCCAGGAGGTAGTGCTCCCCTTTGTTGATGAGTTCTTCGCAAGGACTGATGTAAAATGCAAAAGATGCGGTGGACAACAGATCATTGAAAGAGAACCAGGACCACATGTAATAATTGACATAGAATTTGCCATGGATGCTTATCATCAAATTCATCATGAGGGTACACCAGGAACGGTCACCTTGCTTCAAGTACCAGAGGAAATTTTAATACAGGAAAAGAAATATATTCTAAGTGGTGCCATAGAATACGTTCCTGCACCAGGAGGTGCAATTGGACATTATATTGCATATTGCCGCAGAGTCATTGGATCTTGGGAAGTACACAACGATATGTGCAGGCATTGGAGAAAGTTTACAGCCCTAAATACAAAAATGACGCTCCACATTTTGATATACACGCAGAAAAATTAATGTTTTTATTTTTAAGTTTTCGTACCTGTGATAAAGGTTTTCTTTTAATAATAACTACCTGCTGAAATGTAAATTAAAAAATGTTCAATTGCAGCAGGTGGTTATTATTATTTGCATAATTTTCAAACCTGACTTTATTATACGGTCTGCATTTGTACCTGTTATAAAGGGTTTTTTAGGTAAATAGTTTTTTACATTACAGGTACTTTTAATCATTTGCATTTCTGAAGAAGACAATGCAAATGATAAGAGCATAGGAATATGGATATGTACAAAATAATTGTTGTTTATTTTTTTATCGTTTTTTGTTTATCTTTAAGTCGTGGACAAATAAAATTAATTATTTTTAATACTAAAAACCATTTTTATAGGGTGGGCAAACGCTAAAAAGCATTTTTAAAGGGTGGGCAAACGATTTTGTTTGAAAATATTTAGTTTTAAGAGGTGGGCAAACGAAAATATTTTTTTTTAAAGGTGGGCAAACGAAAAAATCAATTTTTAAAGGGTGGGCAAACGATAAAAAGCATTTTTAAAGGGTGGGCAAAACGATTTGTTTGAAAATATTTAGTTTTAAGAGGTGGGCAAAGGAAAATATTTTTTTTTAAAGGTGGGCAAACGAAAAAAATCAATTTTTAAAGGGTGGGCAAACGATAAAAAGCATTTTTAAAAGGGTGGGCAAACGATTTTGTTTGAAAATATTTAGTTTTAAGAGGTGGGCAAACGAAAAATATTTTTTTTAAAGGTGGGCAAACGAAAAAATCAATTTTTAAAGGGTGGGCAAACGATAAAAAGCATTTTTAAAGGGTGGGCAAACGATTTTGTTTGAAAATATTTAGTTTTAAGAGGTGGGCAAACGAAAATATTTTTTTTAAAGGTGGGCAAACGAAAAAATCAATTTTTAAAGGGTGGGCAAACGATAAAAAGCATTTTTAAAGGGTGGGCAAACGATTTTGTTTGAAAATATTTAGTTTTAAGAGGTGGGCAAACGAAAATATTTTTTTTTAAAGGTGGGCAAACGAAAAAATCAATTTTTAAAGGGTGGGCAAACGATAAAAAGCATTTTTAAAGGGTGGGCAAACGATTTTGTTTGAAAATATTTAGTTTTAAGAGGTGGGCAAACGAAAATATTTTTTTTTAAGGGTGGGCAAACGATAAAAACAATTTTTAAAGGGTGGGCAAACAATTTTGATTGAAAATAATGAGTTTTGAGGTATGGAAAATGCTTAATTCTTAAGGGCTTATATTTTCTGAACTAAAAGTTTTTTCAAAATTCTAAAGGGTGGGCAAACGATAAAAAGCATTTCTAAAGGGTGGGCAAACGATTTTGTTTTAAAATTTTTAGTTTTAATATGTGGAAAATGCACAATTGCTTAAGGGCCTATATTTTCTAAACTAAATTTTTTTTCAAAATTCTAAAGGGTGGGCAAACGTGGGCAAACGAAGTTATTGCGATTTAAAAAAAAAAAAGTTCAAAAAAATCAACTTTTTGATTTTCGAAAATTTTCGAAAATTTTCGAAATTTCATATCTCGAAAACTGGACGTGGGCAAAAAAAACTAATTGGTGGGCAAACATGGGCAAACGATGGACAAACGAATCCACCTTTCAAATTTCAAAAATTCCATTTTGTCGAACCCAGCTTCTTTGAGCTGCAACTTTGGCCGGTTGTTGGACGACTGCATAATACTTCCTCTTCAAACTTGGCACAAGCCATGGCCAAAGCCAATTGCCGGCACTGCGGACCAGGTTCCAATCCCACTTAATGGGTTATGGCATCGATGGGTCACCGCGGGGAGGATGGGCAGGACGAAGGGGTCCTCGAGCAACAATGTATGCCAGGCCTAAGCCCAACTCATCACTGCTGGCTAAAACTTGTAAGCCAGCAATTTCGCTTGATTAAGTTGTTCGTAATAGTTCGTTAGTTGAGTAAATAAAATGATGCGATTATGGGTTGATGCGGGTAAGTGGAATGTGATCCGCGATCATGAGTTGGCACTTCCTCATCCCACAGCCTCAAGTTGTCTCATTCCTGCGGCATTAACTTGGTGTTAACTTGTTATTAACTTATTATTAACTTGTTATTAAAGTACAGTAGTGTTGAACAACTGAGAACAGGACCTCTTCTTGCTAACTACTAGTGGCAAAGTAATCATTGTAAGGCGGATTCTTTAACTCCCACCATAAATTTGAAAATGTTGCTACACATCACGCATAATTGCCACATCCAGTGCATAAATTAGTTGCCACAGATTGCCACAAGGGCTGCTGCCTGCTCCACCCCCAAAACTAGTTCTCATCCCAAGACTCCCACATAAAAAATAAGCAGCTTTAAAGGCGGCAGCACATTCTAATTAAGCCACAATACAATGCAATTCAAGTCATTGGAAACGACGCCAAACAATGGCCGTGAACGAATGCCAGCAACAAGAGGAAAGCTGGAGGAAACCTTCAAGGAAATCGAGCTGGGACTCGGAGGGGGGATTCAGTGGGGGCAGTGTTTTCCGGGCATAAATACTCGCTTCGATACTCCGATGGCGATGAGTGCGAAGGAGGAGGGCCTTGTGTGCTCAGCAGCCATGTCTTATCGAATCGGGTTTGCCATTAACTTGGCCCGCACCAAAGTAAACTGCATTCCAGCCATACTCAAGTGCGAGTAGAACCCTCCCGGGCAGCTCAGCTGCATCCACTCCGAACCTTCTGCCCCCCATTCCCGGCATTTTCACCGACTCTCCACCTCGGGAAGCGCCGGCAACTTACACGATATCAATAAAAGTGCACAGAGCTGAGATAAACCTGAAGAGCAGCAGCAGGCCAGACACAAAACAGAAATAAACGGAAATAAATAAATAGCTAGCCCACCTGGAATGCCCTACCAAGTGAGTCCAAAGATGACTACTATGGAGTGCGCACTATACCCAGCGAAAGAGTATGGAATATGGATGTGGCAGAGGACTGGGAAAAGTTGGAAAGGTGGCAACTTGCAACCAGAACAACAAGTGAAGGGCGGAGGCGGGGGCGGGGGCGGGGGCGGGGGCGGAAGGGCAGGAAAATTCAGCAGCAGCAAAAATGTTGCACCTTTGTTAGCTGTTGCTGATGCTTCTGCTGCTGCCGTTTGTTGGCGGCGACTCTTGACTTCTGGCGGCTTAATGGATATGCAACGCGCACTGCGAATTATCCAAAAATGTTGGCAGGACGGGGGTGGTGGGGCAGAAAGGTGGCAGACACACAGGTGAGCTGTGAGCCAAAGTGCAGGCCACACTTCAGTCGAGACATTCCCCCAGGTTGCCATAATTTTGAGCCTTCTTTTTTTTGTTTGCCTTGTTGTGTTGCCTTGGCAAATTTACAGTTGCATTCTGCGGAATGCACTCGGGAATTCTTTTCGGCCAGGCCAAAACCTGTTTCGGGCCTCTCAACTGTGAGTTGGCTTATGAAAAGTGATGGAAATTGGGGAAAAAATCGGCACTAAGAGGTGATAAACTTACTTAAGAGTGTTAGCACTTTCGTCGAGGACCAGTGAATTATACAAGCTTTATTTTGCATCATTCAGCTCTTAAAATGAGCAACTTTCATAACTTTCATAAAGCGAAAGTAAGTACATATATTAAAGTCAATCGGTGCAATCAAAGAATACCAAGCAATTGTTCTCTGATTATGCACTAACCAACATTTTGCAGCTTCTTTTGCCGGCATTCTTGGCCTTTTCTTGGCATTTCCCAGTTGATTGCGGCCGACACAGACTTCCAATTGAGCCGTGGCCATTAGTTGGAATAAACGGCATAATATTTAATGGGCCCAGTTTAAAGTTGCGGCCAATAAGAGAGCGGCCGAGATAAAAAAGAACGCCAGAGACTGGCCAAAAGGCAATAAAAGAAGACGAGGCACCGAGCCAATGATGTGGAAAGGGGGGAATGCCAAGGGGGGCAGAGGCTGGCAATGCCGACGCAGTTGGAATATTCAGATTTCCATCTCGCATCTATGAGATACGTGAGCCCCTTGGCACACACTTACAGCTGCAGTGAGCGAAATAGAAACAGGAACGCATGAAATCCTTCGCGAGGCTCGGTCTCCTCCTTAACCGCCTGTAGATAAATTGCTCAAGCGGCAGAAACGAGTTGAATTCCAAAACTAGAAACGATGGCCAGCTACGAATACAAAAACACTCAATGCGCACCTGTCGCCAGGTAAAAACGCAACCGGCGAACGTCTTAGTCAGCAGAAGGCAGGGCAAAAGGAAAACATAAACCAGAACCTAAAGACAAAAGTCCAGAAAAATCACACACAGGTAGAAAACAAACAAAATGGGAAAAGTGGGAAAACAGAGAAGAATCGAAAATAAGACAGCGCGAGAAGCGGAGATACAGCATGTAGAATCAGAATCCACCTGTCACCGGCGATCTCACCATTCTTAGTTCTCTCTATCTCTCTTTCTCACTCTCTCTCACACTCCCTCTCTCTCTCTTTCTCTATTTTTCAAACTCTTCTGAGCGGCTTTGACATTTGATCGCGGGTTTTGGGTTTTCCGATGCGCTACTCTCTCTGGGAAAGGTATGTAGATTCAAGCCAGAAATCTTATTGGTAACGAACTAGGTTGAGTTTTTACTCCAAGTATCTAAAGTGTGGAATTGGCCTAAGGATCACTATACTGCTGGGATGTGAAATATTTTTAGAGCAAGGATCTAAAGTGTGTAATCAGCCTAAGGATCACTATATTGCTAAGATATGAAATGTTTTTAGTGTATATAGAATATAGAGTATCGCAGCACTCACAGCCTTTCCTAGGATTTTATGACCGAGAATGGCATTGGGATCATTGGGATTGCCATGTGCATTGGTTCTTTTTTTTCGTATTTTCAAGAGCTCCCTGTTCGCCATCTCTTTCGCTCCTCGTATCTCGGAGCTGCCAGCATTTATTTTTAACCCTCGGGTAACTTTAATGAGCTTAAACTGACCGCTGTTGTCGGCTCAAAATGAAAACACCACAGATTCGGTAGAAAAAGCTACGTAACATGAGAGAAGTCTTTACGAATTAGTCAGTGTGATTAATGAGCCGACGTTGCCGTCTCTCTCGCACCGAATCCATCCGTCCCCCTCTCGCTGCCAGACATCACATGTCCGTGATTTATTTCGTGTGAGCTCCTCAACGAAGATTACAGGTGTCTTCGGTGGGCTGCGGCATGCCTTGTGCAACTCTTGGGCTGCCCCACCGCCTTTATCTGGATCAGCAGAGCGTTAAGGGGCCGGATGCCAGTGGCGAGTGCATGTGTTTGGGTCAAGTTCAGTTGTTTTGGTCAGTCGCTTATCTATGCGCGTTCGTGGGCTGATTTGGCTATGGAAATAGTGGAAATTGCATGTCTGGCTGCAAGCTAGTGCCGAAAGCAGTATTTCGCTGACAAGTAGCTCCCCATCTGCAGATGGTCTATGGCTGTGACTAGGCACCCAACAGCCTCCCAAATCTGGCAGCTTCCAACAAAACCTCCCCTGAACCCTCCACTGTTTGTTGACTTCGATGCGACGGCCTTCAAAATGTGTACACACCAAGCCCAGCTGAGAGCGAAAACCACCCCCAAAAGGGGGTGACTCTGGATCCAAATCCGCCTTCGAAAACGCTCTTTCTGGTCTAGGTTAGGTCGCAGAAATTTCGACACACACGCAGCGTCCGGCGGAATGTGGTCCACCCCCGCCTCGGGACGCTGGGCGGAGGAAAGTGTGTCAGGCGGCTCGAAACTCACCTGGACGAGCGAACTCCTTGGAAACTGGATTTTTAATGCTCCTGCTGCTTTCTTTCGCCGGCGGCTGTTCTCTGCGTTTTGCTTCTCCTCGTTTGTTGTTATGGTTTTTGCCGTTTCTTTTGCTTTTATTTGCAGACAGGTGCACTAACAACAACAACAACAACAACAACAACTGACAAAAACAACAAGCGCACACACGCACACGCAACGCACACACCGACGATTTTCGCGAGCGTCGGGCACAAACACACACACAAACTTTGGCTTTGAACTTCTTCTTTCTTCCTTCTGCTTTCTTTCGCTTTGCCCTTTTGTGCTTTTTGCCTCCCCACTTCGTGGGTTTTATCTAATCTCGGTTTCTGCGCGTAGATAATGCCCAAAAGCGAAATAGCCGCGCCACTCGACTTTAATTATTAACTATTTGTATTTCTCGCGTTCGTCTGCCTCTTTCTCGCAAACGCCGCACGCTGCGAACACAAAACACAGGCAAAACACACTCGCACACACACACACACACACAAGGAGGCACGCGTACGCACACAGACACGGCGATTGGCGGACGGGCAGCAAAACACGTCCGACGCAGCGAAATTTTGGAGGCGCTTTGCCGCTTCGAGCTCCAAATGCCCCAAACAAACTAGAGGTGCCAGGCAATCGATTGCCCCCATCGATACTATCGAGCGCAGGGCTCAGTGTGACCCAGAGGGGCAACGGTGCCCAGGCAAGTTGGCATCTCCTCCACCCAGCTGGAAATCCCGAAGTGAAAATACCGCAAAACGTAATTGTAAAGTATCGGTAAACTACAATACATGTCAAATTTATGATGTAGAATAACATGTAGACAAATGGAGATTCACTTTCATTGCTAGTACAGTGCTTGGCCGCACGCGGCGCTTTAACGGATTTGAATTCGAATTTGTATTTGTAAACCGCATATTTGTTTAACGCAGAAATAAAATTGAAAAATAAAACAGGAAAACCGTTTTTGTTTGATAGTAAGTTATTTGACCGTTTTTAAAATATTTTGTATTTTACTTAGACTGTATTTTACATAATTTTTTAAATTTATTTTCAAAAAATTATGTTCTTGAATAAACATTTTAATGCTCTTGTCAATGGATTGGCGCGAAATGTTAAGAATATGCAGTTGCCTATTTAAATATAGGAAATGCAATTGCATATTTAAGTACAAAAATGCATGTGCAAACTTAATTTCAACTTTCAGCAGCACCAGGAGGAGAGCACAGAGGCGATAGGAAAGATGATGGCGGATTCTCGGGCCGAGCAGAAGGAGCTCTTGAATCAGCACTATCAGGATGTTCGGCAGCTGTTGATGTCCTTGCGGCGAATCCAACTGTGCCGCCCGAATTCCAGAAGATTGGATGCAGGTACTTTTTCATAGAAAAGAATGAAAGAATGCTCTCTGCAGGAACTAACTTACTAACTAACTAACTAACCCTCATTGGGTTGAATCGATTAACGCAGAATTAATCAAATACATGACATTTAACTCATTTTGGCGGGCAGTACTTAAAGATACAGATACAGTGGGGATACAGTGGGGAGACTGGCCAGGATCGAGGGGTATGCAGACGGCGATACATATCGGGCTGTTCGGATACTGTGCAGTTGCGGATACTCGCCAAGTTCAATGGGAAAATAGTTATGGAATAGTTTTAGTTAGTCAAATAGCTTGGCCTAAAGGTCGCCTGAAAGTGTATCTGAAAGATGTGGCATGCATATGGAATGTGTGTCTGAAAGATGTTGGATGCATATGGAAAGCAAGCACTGTTTCAACACCGAAAGCCAAGTCCACGTATCTGTTAATTTCCTATAAAAAGCTCCGGCTGCCTTCATACTCGTTTCAGCTTCTGGTTGAGGCTCCCTGAACTCACAGCTGATAAACGACCACGAATGCCGGAGTCTGGGACAACTTTGCTTACGTATTTTGTTTTACAACATGTTTGTGTTTGCAACTGATATCCCACAGCCATGCAGATAGAAGCGTGCTAAATATAAAAGTATCTGATAATCGCTCTATCTTTGACATCTCCGAGCGATAAACTCCCACAGCAGAAAGTCGCAGAAGGACATTGAGTTGGAGGTGCCTGGAATCCGATCCAACCGATCGACACACCAACGCGAATTAGAAACATTTGTGGTTTGCTGCTTAGTGGCGAGACAGATTAAATATTTTACTTTGCACTCACATGACACACGAGATGGAGTCCACTATCTTATCTGACAGCCAACAAGACCAAGTTATGAACTACGCTTCCTGAAGCAGCGCCGCCAGTCAGTAAGTCAGTTAATCAGTTAGTCAGTTAATCAGTTAATCAGTTAGTCAGTTGAGCCCCCCATATAAAGGCTTTTGTGGTTTTAATGGAGGTTAGGCCGGGTCAGTGGGTCGTAAATATGCCGAGTCACGGCGAAAAAATCTGTTGAGCTTTGTTGGTCGGTTGTCAAGCCGATCATATCTGGTAATTTGGCGCCCAGAACAGCACACGTGCTTTGATCCCAATCAATCAATCAACCAATCAATCACTCGATATGAGCATGTAAATTTCCCTATCGCTAATGAGTTTCACTGCCCATGTGCAGGTGCTATCGAGGAATATGCTCGATGTCGGTCAGTTCAGTTCGGTACTCGCTTCGGTTTGCAA
>VCKV01000075.1:1800000-1982500 GCA_005876975.1 Drosophila orena
TCAAGTGAAAAATTCACCACCCCATCATAGTAAGGTGGAAAGGTTCCACAGCACACTGTTAGAAATAGCACGATGCCTAAAACTAGAAAAAGGCATAGTTGATACGGTAAATCTCATACTTCAAGCAACCGTGGAATACAACAGATCAGTACATTCAGTCACTAATAAAAAGCCGATCGACATTATTCATGCAATGCCCTCAGGATTTGCAGAGAAAATCTCAGAGAAAATTGACAGAGCACAGGAAATACAATTAAGAAGAATTAATAAATCAAGATGTGACAGAACTTTTCAGGTCGGGGACACTGTCTTTGTAAAGCAAAACAAACGGATCGGAAATAAACTTACCCCACGCTACAAATGAGAAAAATTGAAGCAGACATTGGGACAAGTGTCTTAATAAAGGGGAGGGTAGTACATAAAGATAATTAACGTTAGGATTATTATTTTCTTTGTCTAATTCCGTCATTTATACTTTAGTAGTGTCAATTCGCCAAGAGTTTACTCACCTAAACATTTGTTAAAGTTAGACAACTACCACAAACTTTCAGTACAATATAAAAAATCGTCAACTCCTTAGGTACAGCTTAAATCTTGAACGACCGTCTCTTATGATTTCAAAAACTTTAAATTCACGTAACAGGAACCTTTCGACTCAAAAATTAAGCAGCAAAACAGCAATAGACATTACAAATAAAAAGCACAGCTTACAGAAGAATAACTCAGAATAAAAAACAAAAACCCATTAGTGTTATTAATCGCCTTCTTCACCCCATTCCTATATCATAATAAAAAACAAATTTAATCAACGAGCGTTGTACATTATTTTATATTATCACTATTCTTAACTATCAACGTACTTGAAGTGCATATCTGTTGTATTCTATAATAATTTAAACAAAGCGTTAAAGAAAGCTCTTAAATCCTACTGGCATAAACGACATATCCGATTGCGGCAACCTGAGAGAACAAATTGACAACTCAATCACCAAAATACATTGGCGGAGAGCCACCAACTACTCTATCCAACGTGCGCATTGTAACGACACTACAAGACCACCAAGGCCAACGTCAAACAAAGCACGGATCGCCAGGATTCCCGTTCATCATCAACCGTATAGACTAATTTATTATTTTTATTTATTATTTATTTATTATTTTTTTACTTTTCGCCTTTAATATCTTAAGGTAACAATTTTCTTTTAAGAACAACGATATAGTGGACTGTATTGTTATTATATTATTATATAATAATATAACTTTATACTTTATTTTTGTTTTATATTAATTGTTAACTTTTATAGTGCTGGCAATGGACCTGCAAAGGTTATTGCTTGCATTTTCTTTATATGCTTCCCAGTATTTCAAATCGTTTGCTGCTTATTCCTGATCCCATTCACTTTTGCCTGTCCAAAGTTTTTGAATGAAAAGCTTTCCTAAAATAGTCACGGGAGCCAACCATCCTAAGGGATCATATATTTTAGCTAATATCGATAGTACTATCCTTTTGTTTGTCAATTTGTATGACCCTCAACTTACTTTAAACTTAAATAAATCCTTTTGTGGTTCCCATTGAAGTCCAAGAGTTTTAACACTCTCATTTTCAATAATACTAAGAACCTTGTTATCCCCAGTATCCTCTACTGTTGATATTATTTCTGAATTATTAGATATCCATTTTCTTAAATTTTGTCCTACTTTTTGTAATTCGTTTGAAATTAGTTGGACAACATTTTTGGTGTTCTACAGAATCGGCTTCAGTCATTGGGTCGTCCATGTAAAAATTCTTCCTTATTATTTCACTTATATTTTTATTTTGACATTTATCTGCTATGTCCACCAGAACACTAGTACCTAAGTATGGTGCAGATGCCGTACCATAAGTGACTGTTGTTAGATTATAATTTTAATTTCTTCTTCTGGAGAATTTCTCCATAAAATATATTGATATTTTCGGTAATTTTCATTTATTTTAATCTGACGGTACATTATTTCAATGTCCGCAGAAACAACAAATTCCCATTTCCTCCACTTAACAATAATGTCAAAAATATCTTTTTGAACTCGTGGACCAACCAACATAATATCGTTCAAATATCGTTAAAGTTGAATCTCTTGAATCTTGAATCTCTGATAACAGCCTGGTGTGCTAAAAAATACTTACCATCATTAGTTACTTTGACCATGTGTCCTAACGCGCTTGTTTAATCTCCTTAGGTGACATCTTGTTTAAATGGGATAGACACAACGTATCGCCCATCTGCGTCTTTTGCTGTGGCTTTAATGAAATTATCTTCGCATAATTCCTATTCGATGTAATTTTTTTCGTTTTCCTCTACTTCCAAATAGCGATTTTAATTCTATCGTTGTAGTTACAATAGTTTCCTTTCCTTTGGTTTTTTTACATCCAGAAACTATCTACCCGAAACCAGTTTTTTATAACTCCATTCTGCAGAATGTGAGTATATACGTCTGCTCCAATGATTAGATCAATACGACCAGGCTTATTAAAATCGGGGTCGGCTAACTTAAAACTGTTCAATTTTTTCTGGTCAACATTAATTGTGCAGACTGGAAGTGCTTTCATGAGTTTTGGAAGAATGAGTGCTTCAATTTCCAAATTTTTTAGAGAATTTTTTATTGAAATTATTGCTTTGTGCTTGAAGATGCACGTTCCTGTATGTGAACGAAATATTTCAATATTAGAATCTGTGCAGACTCTTCTGAAATGATGTGGTAAGGTTTTCGACAAATCGAACAGAGCAGCTCGCTTGTAATTTTTTTATTAAGCGGAGGCTTCAGACATCTTAGGCAAATCCGATTTTTTCTTCACAGTCAGACCGTTCTGCTGAACTCATTATTTTAAGTTTATGGCACTGAATTAAATAATGCCCCGGTAGTTGACAATAAACACAATTGTCACTATAATTTTTGTGAATGTGTTCGTGTTAATAATTTTCTTTACAGGTTTGACTTCCTGTGAAAATGAAGATATTGAAATGAGACTTTGCTCTTAAAAGACCATAACATCAAAGAGTGCCTGTATCTCTTTTGTTTTTTTGAAATGGTTTTTAAATAAGTTGAGCGACTTTTTATCAAATTTTCGAAGAACTATGTGAGCAAAATTGGCATCCACATCTTCCGATAATTGTGCCTTTAATTTTATGATATATATAGACTCATTAATTGTGTCAATAAATGTTTTCGTTTGTTTATTGGACTCCAAATTTAAACTTGGCATATCCATAAGCCTATTCATATGTTCAGAGAAAATTTGTATTTTATTCTCATACCGCTTGGTTAAAAATTTCCAGGTGGCTTCATAATTTTTCCTAGATCCAAGCAATAAATGAGTTACCAAATTCCTGGCTTCTCCTTTTAATGCTGTTTTGAGGTAATTAAACTTGAGAGAAGAACTGAGATTCTCTCTCGTATGAATGAGTTCTGTGAAGAGCTCATTAAAAAGATCCCATTCTTTAGAATCACCAAAGAAATTGGGTATTTTTAGGGTATTTAACAACCGTCGACATTTCAGCTTTCTTAGCTGTTCCACTGAGTAGACTATATATGGCTGTTAAAATATTTTGCTTGTCAAACTCAATTTCACTTATTTCATCCTCAAATATCGAACTTTCAAAATAAATATGGTTAAGTATTTTATTCCAAAGAAATTCTATTTTGCTTTTTTGAAGTAAATCTAGACTATTATCTATTAGTTTTGATATTCTAAATTGCCCAACATTTCTACAGAATGCCTGCTCTACTTTCGACGCGTTGGCACTCGACATATCCTGCGACATACCCCGTGTCTCCTGTATACCCATTCAGGATTTGCTTTCTATGAAACTACCTTTATTCTTTTCATATTTTATTTTTATCTGTGTCAACGACATCATTATTACATCATACTGCTTGGTGTTAAAATATTCATGATCGACAATGCCGATCTTTAATAAATTGCTATGATTAGCAACGAATAATTTTCGCAGTTCTTCTAATTTAAAAAAATCTTTCTCACTTAAAATTGGTTTTATTTACAACTTTCTTATTTCCAAAATAATTTCGGACTGCTTTTTTAGACACTCTATTGTTTTTTCTGACATAATAATGTTCGTTTTTTTTTTATAATATTACAGTAAAATTTAAAAAAAAAATGTAGCTTATCTTTTGGCGATGGCGATGCGTTCCGGAGTTGTGTCGTTGGCGTTGTCGTTTGCGAGGCGTCGTTGGCAGGTTCCCGGTTTTTTATTATATCTGTAACGCTCAAGAGTTGTTTATTTTTAAATATAGGCAGACCCATTTTCGACAATACATGTGCTGCATGGACCGCTGATCGTTTTACGTACAATATATATGTACATATAATATCATATGTATATCCGTGTTCATGTGTGAACAATATATAGTTACGTTTATTTACTTTTGAGTCTATTTAGTGGACCGCCTTTATAGACTAGACAAACGCTAAAATTTAATGTAACAAATAAAAGAAACTGGGTTGGACTTCTATTCTTTGTTATTCTACGTTCAGCTTAAGATTAAAAATAGGGGAAAAGCCTTGCTTTAAGAATATGTTATCCAAGCAATGGTTTACTTTTGGATGCCAAAGTTGATGAGAGCCGGCAAAACTGCTTAAGTAAGGCTTAAAGATTTTTTTACAAGAATGGTTAAGTACCGTTGCCAAATAATTTTTTATAAGAACGCATACTGCGTAGATAACATCAATTAGGTGCTTTATTGTTTTGGTTCTCTGAAATGATTAAATTGACTGGTTTGGGTGGCGTAAATACGTCACTATTTATATATATATATATATAGTGACATAGGTACCATTAAACCACTTGACAACACATACACACACAGACACATAGTATATATGACCACGCACACACACACACACACACACACACATAATATCAATATCCGGCTCGTGCCGCAAAACACCCCCAAAAAAGACGAAGGCCGATAGGCAGCTCCTGTGTGACGATAGATGAAAGCGATGTTCGCCAAGATGAAGGCCCTCCAGGAGGACGCCAGCAGGGAGCTGGAAATGGAGGACGAACAAGGCAACGCAACAACAAATGCCTTCCCGGGATGCCCCAAGTGCGGGGGTAAAAAAGCGAAAAGCAGCAGACCAACTCCAGGCCAAAAAGAGACCTTTCAAAGGCGTTGGTGGATCAGTTCAATGTTGACCCAAGCTCAGTACAGCTGAGAAGACTTCGACCTTCCTTCAGGGATACCCAAACGGCAACAATAAGCCTGCCGTGTAGCGCACAAGCGGTCCTGGCCAAGGGAAAGCTGAAGGTGGGATGGACAGTCTGCAGAGTCAAAGAGAGCGAATCTAGACCTAGGTGCTTCAACTGCCTGGGGCTCGACCACATTGCGATGCAAAATCCATGCAAATCGCAGAGACTGCCAGGAAAGCCTATGCTAAGCACATTGCGGGCATTAGAAGATGTCCTATGAGCACCAATCCACCGAGAAAATGAAGATTATTCAAATTACTCTCAGCCACTGCGAAGTTGCGCACCACCTGCTGAGTCAAACCATGCGCGACACTCAAGCTGCGTCGCTGTTGCCCTTTCTGGATGAGAATGTCGTCGGTTCGCAATAGACCACCCACAAAGTGCTTCATCTCGGTCTTCATTTTCTTCACCACCAAGGCAGTGCATTTGGAGCTTGTTCAGGACTTGACAACGAACTCATTTTTAGGAGGCACGGCTAGTCAAATTTGGAGTGACAATGCCACCAACTTTGTCCGCGCAAGAAATGAATTGAATGAATTAACACAATTAGCATTTTCTGCTGTTAGCTAATTTGTCTGGCTGACAATATCGATTGGCGCACCATTCCCCCACGATCACCACATTTTTGGGGTTGTGGGAAACAGCAGTTAAGACGGCCAAGCAGAATCTGTATCGCTGCGTTGGAACATCCTTTCTCAGTTATGAGGAGCTGCGTACCCTCGTCTGTTTTGACTCCCACACACTTTCATCTTTGCGAACCTGCTGAGACTCTTGTCGTTAGATATGTCGTTGGCCAAATCTCCAGTGGCTTTAAATTTACTCAATAAACGGTATTCTAATACACGTTTTGTTTTCCAGTCTCACATCAAGGAAGTACTTAGCGTCAAGAATGTCGATTCGTCTTCGGCGAATAAACTTCGGGAGTTTTCGGACAAGGTCAACTCAGATATGCGCGCTTTGGAATCCTTAAGAACGCCTCAGGAAATTGCAGATTGCAATGCTGGTAACCATCCCGTTCAAAATTGCCAAAGGTTTGGAAATTGATCTCCCACATTACGCCATGCTGAAATTAGGAAGTTATCCCTTTGCTTTACTTACTTAGGCACATACTTTGCTACATTTTGAGGCCAACCCTTCGCAGCCAGCAATTGAATCATAACAATTGAATTATACAGACTATCAGGCCAGCGTCTTAAACAAAAGACTGTCTTAAAAGACTGCAATATTCCAGCCAACATTCGGTTAGCAGATTCTGCCTTCAACAAGGCTTAGCATATAGACTTGCTGATTGGACCAATCATGTACTATGATTTGTTATGCGTCGGACAGATCAAGCTCGTTCCTGGACTGCAGCTTCTTCAAAAAACTCGCCTTAGTTGGGTGATTTATGGTGGAGGACAACGCTATTTTATTACCTCTACGTTGACTGCCAATTGTGTCTTGCATAATCAAAAAGGTTGTTCGCGCAAGCTCACCGTAGATTTTTAAATCTGGAGCGCGAGCTAGAGCGGCAGCGTCGCCTCCGAGAACAATATTGGGGGTTTATTTATTAATATCTAAGACTTAATCATATGTCTCTGGTTAACTCTGCGGATATTTCTTCGCGCAGGTATTTTCTGTCGCATCATTGTGTATGAATGAGGATAGTACAATGACAAAGCTTCGCGAGGTGTTTGATGGATCGGATTTACTTCGTCTGGCCAATCTCCTAATGAGGCGCTCCTAGCAGGACAGCCTAAGCTGACATTTTTATGAAATTTTCATCATATGCAGTTACTCTCACTGGAGACATATTCAAAATGTATCGGTGTGTCCGTATAAAGGCTCCAGAAAATTATTACCAATGCATCTTGTGTAGAGACTCTCCTAAGGATGAGTTAAGTGTGTTTAAGTTAGACACAGTTACGTATGAACCCAAGCCAGCTTCCTTCTTGTCAGTGCGGGCAATACACCAGCTTGCTCGAGATAAAGGCTCTAGTTATCGCATTGAATCGGCTGCTTCGCAAGAGGATTTCTACGTAAATGATATAATTTCAGGTGGCAACTCAATTTCTGAGGTTATAAACAAAATGCAACAAACTTCAAAGATTCTGTCCCGTGCCAACTTTAAACTTCGCATATGGTGTTCTAGTCATTTCGCTATTCTAGAAAGCGTTGCTGAAGAGGACAAGAAGCAGTTTCTTTAGTTTAACCAAGACCATTGGTCTTGCATGGGATCCATATACGGATAATTGATTATTTTCGTTCTTGTCTCTGCCTTAAACTAAAAAACCTAGTAAGCGTTCTATGTACTACCCTGCAGTTGCTAAATGCAAGATTTTCTTGCAGCAATTGTGGAAGGCTAAACTGAACTGGGACGAAAGAATTCTTTTAGAGCTGCTATCGAAGTTTAACCTTTTTCAGATTAGTACCAGACTACAAGTATTCGGATCGTGGTATCTTAGTAAGCCTCTCACCTTTCCAACATAACGAGAATAAATATAAGATGTGCTTGTAAAAACAATTGGATCGTTTCGTCAGTCTTTAGTCCTCACTGCCCCATCGGCTTAGCTATCGTAAAACGATCGGGAAATGTTTCGGCCACATTTTCTCCCCATCACACGTCCGTGCACCAAATGGATCGTCACCGGCCGCGCAATACGATCGCCTTTTGTCAAGGTTGTCCATCAAAAGTTATGCTATCATATTTGACCTACTCCACTTCTCGCGTCAGCCCCCCTTTGAAAGTGTTTCCACGCCCACTCTAATGCCCACAAACCGCACAAAGCAGCTACGCCCACACTTTTGAAAAATTTTGTGACCACGCCCACTTCAACGCCTCCAAACCGCCACACTGTCATGCCCACACTTTTGCAAAAAGTTGTGCAGTTTTTTAATGTTTTTATATATTTTTTAAATTTTCATAAATTTGCTTAAAAACTTTTTCCCCGGCCACTGTAACGTCCACAAACCCCAAAAAACTTTGACGCCTACACTTTTAAACATTTATTAAGTTTATTTAATTTTACAATTTTTTTCCCCAATTTCTACCGATATTCCAGAAAATGTTGAAATTTTTTGTACGCACTTTCACTAGCTGAGTAACGGTTATCTGATAGTCGGGGAACTCGACTATAGCATTGTGATGGTCACGACGCCGCTGCATTGATCGCTTGTAGGTCCTCACTAGTTTCAATATCGCCAGAAACCCCAACTCTATAGGTGTTGAGCACATTGGCTGTGTTGTCGGAGGCTCCTTGCTGCCCATCTTGGAAGTTCTTGTCTATTGGTTTGAAAAGTAGGTCTGCTTTCACAAGGCATCCTTTCGACTTCCTTTATATTGGTTTGAAATGTGGATCTTCCTTCACGAGGTGTCCCTTTGCATATATTCCAGTTCAGGATTCTTGGATCTCGGAATTATATTCCGAATCGGAGCGAAAATTTCCTCTCTGGATTTCTATTTGCCTTGGACACGAAATCTTTATCTCTTTAGACTGAGTCCCCCCAATAATGAATATTTTAAAATGTTAAGAACGTCTCCTCCCGAGAATGACTCCTCCCTAAAATGATTCCTCCCAGGGAATGTCTTCTCTTTTCGAGGGCCGAGGTCTTATATACCGGACTAAAGCTGTCTCTTGTCTTCTTCCGTTATCGGTACTATGGGCTATGTGTTCCCAACTAGGAATAATATTCACTATTTGCTCTATGTTTGGAGTCAATGCCATTATTGAAGGAGTATTTCCATGTGATCGATTGTGGCCGCTGGACTGGTTATTTGACACTGGTTTATTGCTAAACAGAATTTTATTTGTTGTATTCAAACTGACTCAACGAAGAAGTTATACCCTTACGCCTCAGATTCTGGCTGTTTTATGTGTGAGTTTTCAAATTCGTAACTATCCAAGATAGATCAGATCGTATTTCGGAGGGCACAGAGAGCTTCCAAGCTCTGTCGTCGGAGACCCATTCGCTCGTAAACACATCCTTTTGGGGTTTGAATATCTGGGCATTTATCGTCGTTTAGATCAACGGCCTATGTCAATTTGATGTATTCCGCGGGTTTGTTTTTCCGGTGTCAGTTTTTTGTACTTCATTTATATAGATTCTGGACAGCGCATCTGGACCACGTTCAGTGATCCTCGGCGGTTCTATGATGAAGTTGAATGCCTGAAATTTAAGACTCCATCGTGTATACCTCTTAGACAGATCCTTTTGGCCCATAAGCAATTTTGGACTAGCGTGGTCAGTTTTTTTTTTAAAAGATGCTATGCCGTTCAATTCAATTATGCTATAATTCCTCTGTGCTTGTTTAGTTTAGGAGACATGTATACGATTGGGTGTTCACCGTCTGGGTCATCGGTCTGAAACAAGACTCCACACACTCCAGGGGTCGATGCATGGCATTGAATAGTAAACGTCCTTTTAAAGTCAGTGGTGACAGTCATAAAAAGGGCTGAAGTTTGGGAGTAGTTCTGAATGAATCTCCGGTACCACTTAGTCATGCCTAGAAACCTTCATTACCAACATTATATCGTTTAAACTTTTATTATTTAAAGTTTTTCCTGAAGCATCGAAAACTACTCTCAGCTTGGTCGTCAGGCTTGAATCTCTGATAACAGCCTGATGTGCTAAAAAATACTTAACACCATTAGTTACTTTGACCATGTGTCCTAACTCGATATATTCTTTCATAAATTTAGAATTATCAGCCTTAAGTTTTTTATTATTTTTTAATTTCTTTTCCAAATTTATAATTATAATTTATACATTGCTTGCTTCTTTGAATCTCCTTAGGTGACATCTTGTTTAAATGGGATAAACACAACGTATCGCCCATTTCCGTCTTTTGCTGTGGCTTTAATGAAATTATCTTCGCATAATTCCGATTCGAAGTTAATTTTTTTCGTTTTCCTCAACTTCCCAATTGCGATCTAAATCTTTTAATTCTATCGTTGTAGCTACAATAGTTTCCTTTCCTTTGGATTTTTTACATCCAGAAACTATTTACCCGAAACCAGTTTTTTGACCAAGGAGACCGTCTATTTTTATAACTCCATTCTGCAGAATGTGAGTATATACGTCTGCTCCAATGATTAGATCACTTAGATAACTTAAAACTTAAATAATATAACTTAAAACAATTTCCAAATTTTTTGGAGAATTTTTTATTGAAATTATTGCTTTGTGCTTGGAGATGCACGTTCCTGTATGTGAACGAAATTTTTTTAATTTTAGAATCTGCGCAGATTTTTCTGAAATGATGTGGTGAGGGTTTCGACAAATCGAACAGAATTGTTCGTTTGTACATTTTTTATTAAACGGATGCTTCAGACATCTTACGCAAATCCGATTTTTCTTACCCAGTCTTACCCATTGAATTAAATAATGTCTCGGTAGTTGACAATATACACAATTGTCACTATAATTTTTGTGAATGTTCTTGTTAATAATTTTCTTTACAGGTTTAACTTTTAGTGAAAATAAAGATATTGAATTGAGCCTTTGCTCTAAAAAGTCCATAACATCAGAGAGTGCCTGTATCTCTTTTGTTTTTTTGATATGCCTTATGTGAGCAAAAATTGATCCACATCTTCCGATAATTGTGCCTTTAATTTTATGATATATATAGACTCATTAATTGTGTCAATAAATGTTTTTATTTGTTTATTGGACTCCAAATTTAAACTTGGCATATCCATAAGCCTATTCATATGTTCAGAGAAAATTTGTCTTGTATTCTCATACCGCTTGGTTAAAAATTTCTAGGTGGCTTCATAATTTTCCCCAGAGCCAAGCAACAAATGAGTTACCACATTCCTGGCTTATCCTTTTAATGCTGATTTGAGGTAATTAAACTTGAGAGAAGGACTGAGATCCTCTCTCTCTCTCCATTCTTTGATATCACCAAAAAAAGTGGGTAGCTGAATTTTAGGTAGGGGTGGTAACTCCTCTGCTTTAAGAACCGTCGACATTTCAGCTTCCTTAGCTGTTCCACTGAGTCGACTATTTATGGCTGTTAAAATATTTTGCTTGTCAAACTCAAGTTTACTAATTTCTTCCTCAAATAGCGAACTTTTAAAAGAAATATGGTTAACTATTTTATTCGAAAGAAATTCTATTATGTTTTAAAATTTAAATTTAAAATAATTTAAGGAAATCTAGACTATTATCTATTAGTTTTGACGTTTCTTCTAGAATATTCTAAGTTGCCCAACATTTCTACAGAATGCCTGCTCTACTTTCGAAGCGTTGTCACTCGACATACCCTGCGACATACCCTGAGATTTGCTTTAGGGACTGGGTTGTCTACGGAACTACCTTTATTCTTTTCATATTTTATATTTATCTGTGTCAACGCAATCAATTTTACATCATACTGCATTCTGTTAAAATATTCATGATCGATAATGCCGATTTTTAATATATTGCTAAGATTAGCAACGAATAATTTTCGCAGTTCTTCTAATTTAAAATTTCCTTCTCACTTAAAATTGGTTTTATTTCCAACTTTCCCACTTCCAAATTAATTTCGGACTGCTGTTTTAGATACCCTATCGTTTTATTTGACATCATAATGATCATTTTTTTTTTAGTATGTATAATAATAAAGTAAAATTAAAAAAAAATTTTAGCTTATCTTTTGGAGATGGCGATGCGTTCTTGAGTTGTGTCATTGGCGATGTCGTTCGCGACCCGTCGTTGGCGATGCCTCGTTGGCAGGTTCCTGGTATTTTCTTCCCTCTCTCTAGTTGACGTCGATGCTAAAGATGATTTTGTGTTTTCTTTTTTTCACGAATATATTTCTTTTGTTGTGTCCACTGTATATGCGCTTAATAGGCCCTAGGCACTCATTTTTGTGCACTTTTTAATTTATTATGCTCTTATAACATTTTTTAAATGCTTTTATTGCATTTACGTACTTTTAATACCGTTCGTACTTGATTCGACACTGAAATATTTTTTCACTTGCTGATGTATGGCTTCAAGCACGCCAAACCATAATTCATTAAGGTTACAAGGCAGCCCTTAGCTATTTAGACTATAAGGTGTTTGTTTTATTTTTAAAACATATAAGATTATTGTGTATCTTTTTGCTTTTTTAATTTAATACTCTGTTCCTTACCTTTGATAGGGGGAAACAAAAGTTAATTATTTTTGCTACCTTCAGCTGCAAGATTAACTTAGCAACGCTTAAAGGAGCTGGCTTTTCTCTGAGTCCCTTACCATGGAGGGGGAAGCTGCAAAGTCGAAGTTTATATTTTTTTAAAGGGTCGATTGATCCAAATGTAAAGAGGCTGCAACATAAGCAAACGTCTACATTTGTTGAGTTGATATTTCAAACTGAATTTTATTTCTCAAAATCCTGCTTAGGTAGCTAATATGAAATTTACATTTTCTAATCTTATCTCTAACTAGACCAACGCAGTGGCCATTTGTTCCCCAAACATGGGAACGGATTGTAAGTGCGGGAATTTTCCTTATCTACACGAAAATGCGTTACGACCGCTTGCATCGTTGTTTAAGCGATGAACCCACGCAGAGTTCGTGGTATTTTTATTATATCTCTAACGCTCAAGAGTTGTTTATTTTTAAATATATATATATAATTAACAACCGTAATTATTTTTTCCTTTATTTCTTTCTTTTTATTCTGTTATGTTCTCTGTACAATGTGCTTTACAATTTTTCGTTTTTGATGGGTCGCAAGCAACCCTTTACTTGAATTGATTATTTGAAACTAAAACTAAGAGAGAAACTATTTCCCTAAGTCCCTAGCAATTAAGTGTGAGCGTCGGCAGCGTGGCAGCAGGCGTCGGCAGCGTCGTCGCAGGCGTCGGCAGCGAAACAGACAACGATTTATAGGGCAATAACTCCTCCCCTCTTAATCGACGCTTGTCCTCGAGCGGTTATCAGAAAAACGGGATGTTGTTGAGACGCATAGTTGGTGGCTTGATCTCTGCTAGTTTGGGCACCGCATCGATGGTCTTTGATTAAATTACTAATAAATTTATTTTTACATATTTTTAAACCGTTGGAACTCTTGCAGAAGGCATTAATTCCGTATATTTCGTCTTTAAATTTGAAAATTTCTTTAGGTGGTAAGTTAATGATATTATTGTTTTTCTTTACTGATTTTATTTGGTAATTTGGGAAATTAATTGATTTTGATATTGGAATTTTAATGACATACAAAATTGTAGTTCCGTTGTGCAAAACGGAAACGTCTGAAAATTTTAACATTTCCTCGACCGTTAAGGCAGAAGCTGGCATACTATTGCTTTTAAGTAGGCTGCTGATCTCTTCCAACTCGAACTCGCTCAGCAGAAATGTGTTCACAACACCCAGCCTCGCCCATTGCATGGCAAATTTAATCTGATTCTGCAAACATATGGCCAACTCATCCCTCAAAGTCGAATCTTTTCTAATTGAATTGTGTATTTTCGTGGTGACATCAGTCAGAAAGTTCATTCTATCCTCTAACTGCCTATTGATGATTACCAGCTTATTGTTATTATCTGTCAAGTCGTTTATCCCGTTGTAGATCGTCACAGTCTGTGCATCGTTGAAGTTAGTTATCTCAATATGTCCGTTTGTCGAGGCGACCACAGCAAGCATCCTGCAAGTAATCATGATCTGATGTTACCTTTGTGAACTATTTTTCCTGATTCTGTTGATATTGTAGTACTTCTATCTTGCTTAACTATTTCTTTCCTAAATCTATTTGATATCTTAGACCCTAATCTGGTATTAAACCTAACGAAAATTTCTTGCCCCTTGATCTAGGTTTTTATGGGCTTTCTTGTCCGGTTGTAGTGTTTAATGTCAGTTTCAGTCTTAAGACGGTCTATATTGTCCAGTCTAGCTTGTTAGTATTGTTCGGGTGCCACGGTAGCTACCCTACCGAAGAACACCTCTAGGTGTCTTTTTTTTGTGACCGAATGGACAGTGTAGTTATATTCATAAATAGCTCTGTCGAGAAGTTCTGCGAAGCCTCTATGTGTTCCATCTCTTTTCAAACATCTCATTTTTTCATAGAGTGTGGAGTGAAATCTTTCTATCTGTCCATTTACCACACTCTTGTACGGAGGTGCTTTATAGAGCTCAATGCCCAGCTGGTTTGTCAACATGAGTTTGACAGAGGCTGAGTTGGGGGACATTTCACTGTCCATTACTATTAGTTTTGGCACTCCATAATAAAATACGATATCTCTTAAGGGTTTCCTAATATCCCCTACAGCTTTCGATTTAATGACTCTTCCAAGAGCCAGCTTGGTAAAGTTGTCGATTGCTGTGAGCACCAGATGTCGTTCTGTCGAGTAGATGTCAATATGGATAATTTGTCCGGGGTATTTTGGCAAGGGAGTTTCTTTGATCTTCGGATGTGTGGGATGTCTGTCATACTTGGAGGTCTTACACACCAAACGATGACTCACGATAGCCGAAACTTTTTTCCTCATTTTAGGAAAGTATACTCTTTCGGACAACTAAGCTTTATTTTCCACAGCATTTCTGTTTGCTTTGATGTGTGTCCTAAGTATTTCTTCTTCCTGTTCGGCTTCGTTAACAAGGTCTTTAACCTTAGTTTGAGAGAATCTAATATTGAAACCCTTATAATGGATAGGGTAGAGAACTTGTATTTTCCCCATTACATCCTCAGATGTGAAAATTCCGTTAATCACTGATGGGTTAATATTTCTTCAGATCCGACAAGAGGCTATCAGGTGTGAACAATTTACGATCCACTAAATGCCTATGGAATGTCGGGAATGGAGTGTCAAGTGAGTAATTCTCTGACTCAGATTTCCTGAAGAAAATTTGATATTTAAATGCATTTATTGGGGCTTCAACGCTAGTTATCAACCCATGGCTCGAACTGTCAGAGCTGTGCATTGTTGAGGCTACTGAGTTTATTTGCGCGACTGTCAGTCTTTTGGACAGAGCGTCAGCCACAGCGTTTTCTCTGCCTGGTTTATGAGAATCTCATAGTCATATTCCTCGAGGTATGATTTCCATCTTTTGATCCTCGCATTTCCATTCCAGCTGCTGAGGGAATGAGTCAGAGGCTGATGGTCCGTAAAGATTTTCACCTTTGCTTTACCGTAAAGGTAAATTTTAAGCTATTTTAGAGCCCAGATAATGGCTAGCATTTCTTTCTCATTTGTGGCGTAGTTTTCTTCCGCCTTCGAGAGTGTTCTCTATAAAATTGAGATGGGTCTGTTTTCTTGTGAAAGAACAGCACCTACTTTACACCTACTTTAAAATCCGGGTAATGGAGTACCACGTCTGGGGAAATCAAACTGTTTTTCAATTTCTTGAAGGCTTCCATTGCTTCGCTATTAAGGGAGACGGATTTTTTTGACGATAATGTCTTGGAAATTCGTCCATCCTCCCCTCTCAAAAGCGAGCTAAGTGGTTTTGCTAACTTTGCGTAGTTAGGAATAAATCTCCTGTAATATCCGGATAATCCCAAGAATGATCTCAGTTCTTTTAGTGTTCTTGGAGTTGGAAAGTCAAAAACTGCCTGTACTTTAGTTGGATTGGTTTCTATGCCCTTGTCGGACACGACGAAACCCAGGAATTCTACCTTCCTCTTCATAAACTCGCATTTATCCAACTGACATTTCATGTTGGCTTGTTGCAAGGTCCTGAAAATAATGTCCAGGTTTTCGTAATGGGTTTCATCATCTTTGCTAAAGATGAATTCATGAAGAATATCGTCGAGTGCGCGTTGGAATATTGATGGTGCATTTTTCAGACCGAATGGGAGTTGTGTGAACTCCATGATTTATGGAGAAGGTGGTCTTCTCGATATCGGAGTCTTTTAGTGGGATCTGGTGAAACCCATTTTTAAGGTCAAGCACTGAGAAATCTTTGTTGTCGCCAAGTTGGGCTAAAACCTCGTTAATATCGGGGATAGGGTACCTATCCGCCACTGTCCCCATATTAAGCTTTCGGTAATCGATCACGACTCTGTATTTCTTTTCACCAGAGGAGTCAAATTTTTTTGGCACAATCCACACGGGTGAACTGTAGAGTGACCTTGATGGTCGGATTATACCGTCACGCAAAAGCTCCGCTTTTTGCTTATTTACTTCATCCTTTAGGGACATGGGGTATTGATAGAATTTCGAATACACAGGTGTATCCGATGTGGTTCGAATTGATGCTTCACATTTGTTGTGTAGGTCAGTTTTTGGTTTGGGTCTGCGAAGAGACCTGGATAGTTATCAATTACCCGATTCAATCTTTCCCTCTATTCTTGTTCCAAGTGATCTATTCTGGGGCTGATCGTGCTAACAGCCTCGAATCCTTGTTCCTTGATAGGAATCCTTTTTCCGTTTCCCAGTCATAGTCAAATTTCCCAGATCTATCTGTGCTCCCATTTCGTTTAGAGTGTCTTTACCGAGAATTCCGTCAAATGTCGTAAGATATGTTAATTGGAAAAATTTTATCTCCCAGTCTAAAAGGTCTGCTTTCTTATGGTGTGTTATTTTTATATCGCCACCCGGAGTGGGAGCTATGAAAGGCTTGTTGTTTGGTATTGCATTCGACACCAGTTTTGGCTGAATATAGTTTTTGTTAGAGCCCGTGTCAATCAACACTTTTAGAACCTTTCCACTCCTCACTCTAAAAAATGCAACACTTGGTCTGTCAATTCGTTGCAATATTCGTTCATGGTGCAATATATGTCGTTTTGGGTTTCATATTCTTGCATCGACCCAGCTATTTCGAGACTTAGCTGTCCCATGTCCATTGTTTGGATGTAATAGTTTCTTTGTCTTTTGTTTATGTCTGAAATATGAGCGCCCGGTCGTTTGCCGGCGTCAAAATGTGGTGTGTTTATGTAATTTACGTTTCTCGTCTGTAAGCTGCGGCTGAAAATTGCGGGGTGCCGGTATCGGTTTTTCGTTTCCCCTGAAGCCCGACTGTTGCCCCTTATTTGCCGCATGGTTTGATCGGTATGTTTGGCTTTCAAGTTTTAAGCAATAATGCAAAGCTGAGGGAGGATCGGCTGCCTCCTTTATAGCCAAGAGGCGAAGTAAGTCTATATATTTTATATTTCTATATATATTTTTGTAACAAAATGCTCAGATTCTCTTATTTAAAATAAGTGAGAGATTTTTGTAAACGTCCTGGTGGAAATCTTCTACCGACTGCTGGTGACCTTGGACTAAAATTGACATTTGGTATTCGAATGTAGTTATGTCTCGTTTATCTGCGTAATGCAGAGTGAGCAATCTTGACATGGCATTCCAATCCAGCGGAATGCTGTAGGATTCGAGTGATACGTCGGCACTTCCGACAATTTTGTTTCTTATGGTATGAAGTATTCCATAATATTTTGGAGTACCCACAAATTGGGTATAAGTTTCCATGATTCTATCAACGCTTTTTTTCCAAGAGCCAAATTCTACTGGGTTTCCAGAGAATACCCTGATCGATTTTACGATATCAGGCACCCTGTCAAAATCCACTAAATTGTTTCTGTATTCAGGCTCGACGACCTGATCGCCCACGTCAGTGAAGTCAAGTTCAACTGTTCAATACTCATTTCTACGCGCTGCCGTTTAGGCAGGTCGGGTCTTTCTACGGGTACCGGTCTCTCATTTAAAATGAGAATTGATGGTCTTAATAGATTATTGGGGTTTGCCATGTTGGCTTTTAACTCGAACAACGAATTCAAACAAAACAAAAAAGGGCACGAGCGTTGTGGTCTTGGTGATTAAAATGAATTATCTTGATCACAACCAAAATTAATCAAAAGGAAATGTGTTGTAATCTTTCAAAATGTAATGTCGAACCAGTTCTGGGGTCGATGAAATGTTAAAGTACAAGTGTATTAAATTTTAAATTTCAAAATTAAGAATTTTCTGCAAAATATATTTCTCCTTTATTTTTTTCCTTAGCTTATAATAAAATTTGTGTGGTCACTCCTCCTAGCCGGGTGGAGGTCATCCTTTTTGCCTGTCTTGTGCTACTACGGATCCACGTCAGCACTCCAAAGAAGGTTTCCTGCGGGCTGGCCTGACCGCGATTTATTTTTATTTTGCTCCGCGACTTAGAATTTAGTCTGTCGTTCGCGTTTATTCGCTGGTCCCTGTTCTTTATTTCTTTCTTTCTATTCTGTTATGTTCTCTGTACAGTTGCTTTACAATTTTTCGTTTTTGATAAGTCGCAAGCAACTCTTAACTTGAATTGAGCGTCTGCAGCGTGCAACAGGCGTCGGCAGCGAAACAGTGGGATGCGGGACAACGATTTAAAGGGCAATAACTTATATACATATAATATCATATGTATATCCGTGTTCATGTGTGAACAATATTCATGTTATATTTGTTAATAAAAAACATCGGCCACATACAGAAAAGTTATTTAATCAAGAAGAATTTTTAACATAATTAAGAAATCACCTAAATGACAATCGAAATGAATCGGGACGCTCCATTTTAGAAGGGGCCCTTACCCATTCAGGGGCCCTTACCCAATCTATTAACAATTTTTCAAAATCCAATCTCAACGATTGATTTGCCTTTGATCCCAAAGTCGCACTTCGCCGGCCTGTAAATAAACCAAACTTAACGAAAACACAGCTTCCTTTTGACCAAACTTAACGTAAACACAGCTTCCTCTTGGGGACCAAACATATTGCGTATCAATCAAACTGCAATGGTCAGCATAATTGAATTTCACAATGCATATGCACAATTTCAGCACTAATCTCTATTTTCAAGATTCAAAAAGTTTCAAAAAAGCTCCTGGCCGAGGTTTCGAGGAGAAAATTTAAATTTAAGCGATCAGTCGATTCCTGAGATAGAATCCGATCGGTGATCCGATCTAATGATCGGTGCGGTCTTAAAAAACGTATATTAAAAATCACTCTGTAAACTTTAAAGATTAAATAAAAAATAAATTTTTTTATATGAATTCGTAATAGAATTTTTAATTGAGTCTGATTCGGGCAATGGTTGGTGTTGTTATGATGTTGGATGTTTCTTCAATGTTTGTATAGCCTGTGCGACAGAAAAACTGGGCAGTTTCTGCCACGGGCGCTATGCTCGGCGTTAGGTAGAACTTTTTCAGTTTATGCATTTGGGCTTATTTGCACATTTTTCTCCTTCTGCAGTGTTGGCATGAATTGCTAGGCTGCAGTTATTGCAATTAGATGTATTTTTGCAAAACTTTGCGGTATGCTCAATTCGAAAGCAGAAGTTGCAGCGCATTGGAAGGGGAATATATTTACGTACCTGGACTGATTCGTATCCTACACGTATGAACAAGAATTCTGGGAGGTTTGTGAGTTTAAAAGTTTTTAGTGACCGGTTCAGTTTTTATGCCGAGACTAAATTTTAATTTCTACTTTTTGTGATCTGATCATTTTCGTCGATTCCTCTAAGATCGTTTGAATAAATAACACCTTTTATCCTGATATCTGTGTTTGGTTTGGATGAGGGGTTTTTTCATCTTCTGTTTTTTTCAGCTTTTGACCTCCCCTTGGACTGTGAAGGCGATTGTTACGTAAACGTCTTGTGGAAGAAGACAGCCTAGGCTGTCAAATGTGATTTATGATTATTATACCCGTAACTATAATAATAAAGGTACTAGTTTCGACCATATCTGTGGTCATATCAATCTGGCCATGTCCGTATGAACGTCGAGATCTCAGAAACAATAAAATCTAGAAAGTTGAGATTATACATTCCAAAAACATTGACGCAGCGCAAGTTTTTTTCTAAATGCCCACAAGCCGCCCAAAACTGCCACTCCCACACTTTTGAAAAATGTGTTGATATTTTCCCATTTTTATACCCGTTACTCGTAAAGTAAAAGGGTATATTAGATTCGTTGAAACAGGTAGAAGAAAGCGTTTAAAACTATATAAAGTTTATATATTATTGATCAGGATTGATAGCCAAGTCGATCTGGTCATGTCCGTCTGTCCTTTCGCATGAACGTCGAGATAAGGCATACAGATTCCACAGACACAGTCGCAGCCTTAGTTTGTTTACTGCTTTCGTCCACTCTTGCCCACAAACTGCCCAAAACTGTCATGCCCAAACTTTTTGAGAATATTAAATTTTTTTAATTTTATTTTTTTTTTCCAGATTCTACCGATATTCAAGAAAATGTTAAAAGTCTTCGTTTGCACTACCACTAACGGAACTAAAACAATAGAAATATATTAAAAAAAACAATCGCCTTCACAGTCCAAGGGGAGGTCAGTAACGGGTATCTGATAGATCTGAGCGGCTATGGAATTCTCTCTTGTTTTTTATACTTTACTTTGGATCCATTGAAAACCGGTTTTTTTATTATCTATTTTAATTTTTGTGACTGTAGTGTTTGTTTCGAGGCTATTTTCCGAAAATTTGTCCATTGGCTTGGATTTACATTGCTGATCTGATTCTAGGACTCGGACACGTTTTCGGGGAATACTAGTAATCTGCGTTCTCTGTCTTTCATTGTTTTGATATAATAATAATGATTTCCGAAATAATTATTATTAAAACTCCTGTTATTATAACGTATGTTAAATTTATATATACTTTTACACAAATTTTTTTTTGGTCTAGTTATTAATTACTGCTTAAATTCTGCTTAGACATATACATATATACACATATACATTAGACATATGCGTGTAGGTATGAATAAGGATTTATTTTCTTGTTTCCATTTAAAGGGTGTTGAAATATCATATTTACACAACGTTGCAAATGTGTTTAATGAATTATTGTCTAAGCTCAGTTTAAAAAATATTCTACTTGTCTGTTCTTCTAATTCTTTAAGAAATTTACTTAAATTATTTTTATATTTAATCTGAAGTAATTTAGATATGATTCGATGTGAAGGCATTGCGCTGTTAAAGCCGCTGATTGTTAAAAAAAAATATTTGTTTTATTTTCATGTATTATATCGGGAATTTATTGGTAAGGTTGTTTTTAGTTAGATCCGTGTATTAAAACTGATTTTACAATGCATTATTCTTATAACTATGGCTTTTATCGGTGACAGCGACGCGATCAGCGAAAGTGGACTTTGATCAAAAAATTTCGATTGGTCATAAGTGTGGCCTGATGAAAGGTTTCCTTCCAAGCTACATCTTTGGTTTAATTTATTTGGATTTGTCAAAGCTTTTATGCTGATGAATTTTTTCACAAGCTGGATCCTCTGTAAAAAAGTTTGAAAATATTTTATGTCTGCTGTCGGTAGAATGTCAAATGTTTTCAACTAGGGTGCCGCCGTTGATCGAAGGCGTGGAAAATTTTTGTCGTATAAGGAGTTTAAATGTTTATGTCGTATTGATTTGAATAATATATAATTAGATATTTATTTACTTTTGAGTCTATTAAATGGACCGTTGTAGTAACTAAGACCAACTCTGTAACCGAAGTATTGTCAAATAAAAGAAATTACAAATCGGATTGGATTATGATGTTTATTGTTCAGTGTTCAGCTTAAGACTAAGAATAAAATGCAAGTAAGATTGAGGAGAAGCCTCAGTGTTTTAGGAATATTGTATTTTGGGAGAGCATTGATCTTGGATACTTAAGTTTGCGAGAAGCTATAGAGAAGAGCAGGTAAAGCTGCTTAGGTCAGGCTTTAGAAGTTGTTTACAAGAACGGCTCTAAGTGCCGTTGCCAAAGAATTGTTTATTAAAATGCATACTGAACAGATGGCATATGGGAATCAATTAAGTGCTTTATTGTTTATAGTTCTTTGAAATAATTAAATTAGCCGGCTTGGGTGGCGCAAATACGTCACTAACCTCCCCTTAAAGAGAAGCCTACACTTGGGCTGGGATTGATGGATATAGTAGTGGTAATGGATCTTCTTCCATTACTATTTGTTGTGGTGTGTTTTGATTCCTTATTTTAAAATTTGCATACAGCATCATAAATGGGTTTAATGATACAAATCTTAAATATAACTACAATTAAATAAGTGCAATTATGACAATGGTCATTAGTATGTAAAGTGTAATGTTGTTTTATGAAATCATTTTAACAATTTCGTTATGTTTTACAATTTTTATTTTTGTTATATTAAGTGGCCATCGATTTCTATTTTGAATTGGGTTACTCTTATAATTTTGTTACCTTGGATTTTGGCAATTTTGTTTAAGAATGGTTTCGGTTAGGTTCCAGGTTACAATTGTGTTAGGTTCTATGTATTTTATTATTTCTTTCGTGTGCACTGGCTTAAAATTACAAATTGGTTTTATTTTTTTATTTTCGGCATTGTAAACTTTATTTTCTCTTTTAATATATAATTGTGTATCTGTGTAATCTAGCTGATAGCCGTTAGAGTCTTGATATGGGATTCTTTTAGTTGTGTTTATTAGTGAAAAGGTAATGGGTATGTGGGATATGATTAATAATTGGTTATCATTGTAGTTAATCCAAGTGGATGTTTTAATGTTTAAAATATTCTGGCTGTTTACATTCTCAAGTTTGTCATAGTTCAGTAATTTGGGGTTGAACAGTCCGAGTCTGGAAAGCTGCATTCCCATTTCCAAATCTTCTATGTATTCTGTAAACTGCATGAGTTCATATAAAAGAGTGGTAATGATGTTGCTGTCGTTTTCATAATTCTGTTTCTTTTGAATTCTTTCTTTTATTAATCGAATAGCGTCATTGAGTTCATGTAATTTTACCGAGATAGGGGAGTTATGATTAAGGATGCGAAGTCCTTTAGGTAGTTTGCTGGTGTTGAGGGTTTGGTATTAGTTGCCCGAAGTTCCGAGTTTTGTTTTAAAGAGAGAAGACGTTGATTCTTGTTCGTTCGTTAAATGGTCGTTGGGTGGCCTAATTCAATCCAGTGCTTACATTTTGGTTGCTTTGTACCACTTCCAGACTAAGCCGTGGTGGCTTCGCTGGAGGGTCTGTGTGCCGGTCGGAAACGGTAACTCCTCCCCTCCCGGATTGAAGTGACGGCCACAACGAAGAAGTCGGCGTAGTAAATTCCACCCTCCTCCTTGTGTAGATGAGGCATGTTGTCGTCGCTACTCCAACTATTAATAATACGTAGAATGCTCCCAGATTTGTTGTTGTAAATTTTTAAATAAATGATTGAGTAAGAAGCGTGGATGGATCTTAAATTTAACTTGTGTATGTTAATGTGTTCTGTACTCTCGGTGAAATTAATATTTTTTATAATTGGGATATGGGCATCTAACTTCTCCTCATATAATGATAGTTCCTTGTCATAAGGAATTTGGTTTATCAATACTTTACAGTTTTCGAACGTTACTAGAGCGGACCCTTTTATGGATATCTTAGTGGTACAATTAGATTCAATAATTGTGTTTTGTGTATTTAATATTAAAATGTATGCTGGATCTATTCAGTTATTATTTCTTGGTTGCCTATATCTTTTGTTTTACAATTTTCCGTCTCCATCGTAAGTATGCTACTAAGACATTCGGCCTTGACATCATCTTTGATAGATATTGTGTTTTTGCAAATATAATATTTGTAGACTTTGTTGCATAATTTGGAAAAATAATAGACATCCTTAGCATTAAAATAGGCCATATAATTAGGTACATTAATTCATTAGATTAGATTCATTAATGGGTAGTGGAACAATGTATGTGAATTTATAAAAGTGTTTGCTTAAATGTAGGTATTCTTATCCTAAAGTGTATCTTAATTCCAATCATGAAGGTGTCTAATTCTAACATTTGAAATATATATTCATCCGATAACTCCCGTAACTCCGGGTCGTTTAACTCTTGTCTGATTATTTCTACTTCCTTCTCAGATACAATAAAAGTGTGTACAATCTTTAGTTTGTCTAAAAACAAACTGTCCTCTATATTCTTTAAATGGTCTGATAAAATATCCAAATTCATATTGATTCTAAAGACATATCGTATGTAAAAGATGGTGTTCCGCGCTAACAGTTTTGAACATGTTATCTTTATAGGTATTCAAAAAGTTATTGATTATCTTTTGCTCCCTATTGATGTATTCCGTTATGTTGTCGAATCTTTTCAGAATGTCGTTATTGATCACCTCCTGCTTGTTTACATTTAGTTTGAGGTCTTTCTGATTCTCAGAGATTGTCTTTAAACTATCTTGAATCTTGCGTCCATCTGAGTCATCTAGGTTCCCTGTTATGATTTTAATTACATTACCCAATCCATTAATTAATCCCCTCTTTTGTCTCTTCTTTGACAGCAATGTTTCCACCCTATTCATTAATTGTCCCACCTTTGTTGACAAAATTTCGATTGCATACTCAGACTGTATGTTCCTCTCAAGCTTTTTAATAGCTCTCTCGAAGTTGACCGTACCATCGATGAAATCCTGGAGATTAATTCTGTGGATAAGGTATTTATGGGACTGAACGACTCTTGCTTGTCCCAGGTTAATTTTTAGTAGGGGTGTTTCATTTCCTAAACTCTGGACTTTTAAGTCTTGGGCTGCGATGGAAGTGAACCTGCAAGATCAATAAGGATTTGTTTCTTAATAATTTTGTCTCTGATTTTTGCTTTGTGTAGTTTTTGTTTTCTGGCTGAAACTAGTGTGATCCTATTGTCTTTTAGTACTCTATGCTTCGAAAAACGAGGTGTGAGTTTATTTCTTCTATTCTCCTTTCTGAAAACTATATCTTCTGAATCTACTGTGATTGGTTGGGCCCTATCTTTGTTTAATTTCTCAATTCTAGCCTCCTTCTTCTGCTGTAACTGAGCTTTAACTCTTGGATACAATGTGTTTTGATATTCAAGTTTATTTAATTTTAGCAAGTAATCGTGTTCCGTATCGAAAGTAACTTCTTTATTGAACACGTGTGTTCTCCCCGAAAATAATTCAAACGGCGTAAATTTCGTGACTGAATGTATGGCGATATTATATGTAATTAACGTTTCACATAATATTTCTTCCTGGTCACAATCCAACTTTTCAGACTTCCTGTTTTCGAAGATTATTCTGTAAATTTTAGAGAGAGATGAATGTAATCTTTCCACTGGAGAATTGCTAGAAGATTGTTGAAACGAAGTCACGTGTGTCTCAATATTATATTGGTTACAAAAATCCGTAAAAATGTTCCCAGAGAATTCCGTGCCCTGATCGAACACCATCTTTGTTGGTATACCCACGACACAAAAATAGTGTCTTAAGGATTTGACCACATTTATACAACTCCTAGCTGGGATTGTATACGCACTGGCAAACTTTTAAAATTTGTCAATCAATGTAAGAATGGTCTGTCCGTTTATGGTATAAATATCCATATGAACAATCTGCAATGGCACCCCTGGAATCTCGGTCTTTTGAAACTCGGGTTTAGGTGGTCTTCTGTCATACTTGAGCGTTTGACACGTATCGCACAGATTAACACAGATTAATCTTCTGTTTTATATACGAAAATAAAAAATTCTCTTCAGGTGATTCAAGGTCTCTTCAATTCCCCGATGATTATTCTTTACATGGTACTCTTTGGTAGCCTGCTCCTGTTCTTCCCTACCCGTAACATCCGTTAGAAGGGATTTACATCTGATAAGCTTGTATTCCTTGAAATGTTGGGCGTGTGATTTCTTTATTAGGTCAAAAATTGGGTCGGATGCGAAAATAGCGTGAAATCTTTTAGGCGTAAGAATTTCTTTCATAATTTTGGTTATTATGGGCTTTTTCAAAGTAATCTTTGCATTATCTGGTACAAATTGAGGGGTGATAAAAGAGCCTTGAGCTCCCGTATCTACCAGGAATTTTAAGTTGTTATTGTTTTGAAATGATAGAATTATATAAGGCAAGTTAGCGTCCAACTGAAATTTACTCAAAAATCCTGTTTGTTTTTCGAGGCTCCTGCCCGAAATGTCTCAATGTTAAACATCCTTTGTCCGTTTGTAATCGGCCTGTTCGTATTAGTGTTCTTCTTCGCCGCAGCGTTTGATGTATTAGGCGTATCATCGGTTGGCCAAATGGCCTGATATCTAGAGTTTCTGTTATTGTTCTAGTACGTATTACGCTTGTAGCGATTATTGTCCCTGTTCTGGTATTGGTAACGTTCTCACCCTGTTACTGGCTATAGGCCCTGTTTTGGAACTTGTCCCGGTCCCTATTTTGGTACTGATTGTAATTTGGGCGAAAACTATCGTTCTGCCTAATTGCTTGCCTTTGTTGACTGTACGTCGAACCTTCAGCAAAATATAAGTTTCTTTCTTTGATGGCTATGTCATAAGCTTCTTCGAGGTCTTGCGGCCTCCAAGCTCTGACTATACCACCGAGGTTTCCCCGCAGTCCCCCAACGAATGTCGTGAGGACTGTTTTCGAAACGACCTTCTGCCTAACTCTAATTGTTAGTGATTCGGTCTCTTCTGCCTCAATTAGTCTGAAACGCGCTAATTTTATCTTCGTAACTTGGTCGTACAACCTTTGTACCGACAACTGTCTTTGCTTCAAATTAAATAGCTCCGTCATTAGAGTCTCCTCATCCCTTCTGTCCCTAATTAGTCTAATTAGGACTTCTTTAATCTCGTTCCAAATTAGACTTGTTCCCGCTGCGATCACTGCCTCATTAGCTTTTCCTTCGATTTTCTGTCTAATTGCTCCTAGTAGCATTTAGCCATATGGGGTCTGATCGGTACCTCTAATCATCAAAATGACCTCCTTCACATTGTTGATGAACTCATTCAATGTCAACGGACCCCCGGAATAAGTCGGTAAGAACCGGATTATATCTGGAATCCTCATTGATGCCACCAATTCAACAGGATTTATGGCCATATTGGCGGTCAGAGGCGGCGATGAAGTACTACTCGAATCCATATTTGAATTAGTGCGTCCACTATGGTCTTAAGGACAATGAACTAGCCTGTACTTCCTTCTCGCTAACAACCTTCCTTTTACTGACTGCTGTAGTGGTAATTTGGGTGGACTTAATTAGATTTTTAACTTTACTTATGTAAGGCATTAAATCCACTTGTATTATGTCTTTAAAGAAAAGCACACTCAATTGTGAATAAATCTGAATTCTTATTGTACTTATTTTGTGTACTTATTTTACTTAGATACTATGATGTGTACAATTTGTATATTTAGTAATGGTTGAGGCTCTCAGGTGTTGTGTTCTTGATTTTTACCTGTGAAGGTATAAAATTCGTAATTATAAATACTTTACGACAAGCTAGCGTATATTTGTATTTTCTTAGACTCTTCTCTTTTTTTTTTTTTTAAAGCAAACAAAATGAGAAAATTTATTAAAAATATCCAGGCTATTTTTATACTGTCGAAAGTTCCTTCCTTAAAAGCTACGACATGGGAGTGCACGGCCCTTTTTGCAAGTACCCCTAACACTTTGCGCATCCCTCTGCAGAACACGCGATGGGACTTGCAGAAGCTAACTCTATTTATTTATCTTTTGATTTTTCTTATATTCTTATTTTATTACACGAAAAGAAACTGCAGAGTTGTTTCAGCAATATCTTTAACTTTTCTTTTTATATTCCTTTGTTTTTTTTTTTGTTACTAATTTATTGATGATAATTAATTTGCAACACTCCGCAGAACACACGATGGGACTGCAGAGGCTGTTTCACCACATTTATTTTTTTTTCAACCTTTCTTTGTCTTTTTCTCTTTTTCTTTTCTTTATTACTTCATCAATAAAACGTACATTTTACAGCGCTCTGCAGAACACACGATGGGACTGCAGTCACTTTTATCACAACACCAAAACGACACTTTACTTGCTCTTCTTTTTTTGCTTCCCATGTCGCACCTTATTTTCTTTGGTATTACTTTATACTCAGATATTTTAATTTAAAACAAAATTTTACTACTCACAGATAACCATCAATTAGTATATGTGTGTGCTTACAATAACATTTTTATAAAGCGCGATCCATCCCGCGGTTCGTAGTCGTCGACTGCGCCAGTTTTATTATTATTATTTTATTATTAATTATTTGAATTTGCTTTCCATGAACTGTTGTGATCAGCACAAGCAATAATGTTATCAAGTGAAAATGAGAGTTGATTATTTTTCTATTGTTTTTTTAATTGTGTTTTGTAGTAGAGGGTAATTCTATTTCTATTAGTAATTTTGTAATGATCAGAGTCAGTCTCCTTCACATTTTTGGTTGGCTTAAAAGTGGGCGTTTTTGTAGTGGGCCTTTTCTGAATCTTGTGTCAGCTTCATACTCCACTCTGCCATTATTTATTTTGTTTTCTTTGTTTTGTTGGGTGTCAAATATTGGGTGTCCGGCGTAGAAAAATATGTGTACATGGGTCTATCCAGTGGTATCGTGTATGGTCTTGCGATTGTATATGCTAAGTATTGTTTCTATTTTGCTCAATTTGGTTTCGTCGTCGTCGGATGTTTTGATTATGGGAATTTTTTCATTAATTATTTTATGTAGTCTCTCCATGTCCGTCACACCAGATTTTGTTGTGTTAAGCTGCAATTCAATTTCCTCACTCTCCAGACATCGCTTTAGGGCCAAACTGGAAAATGCACCGTCTCTCTCTGCCTCTAGAATTTTGGTTAAATATGGTTAAGCAACGTAATGTTTGCTTTCAGATGAGTAAATGCCTTTGTTGTGGTCTGTGTTGCGGCCAGTAGTTGTCTCTCATTTATGTGTTGCCTCCGGATATAAATGACCATTATAATTATGATAATCGTTGTCAACGCTAGAGCCGAGTGTCCGCTTGCCGTGTGGAAAATCAAGTCATCAATGTGTACTTTGTTATTTTTCAGAGTCTTGATGCGCATTTGAAGATGTTGCAGTTCATTAGTGTTGTTCACAATCAAGTGCTTCAGTGGGACCACGTTCCATGTCTCCTTGTCATCTATAATTCGTAAACTGGGGAAGATAGACATTTCAAACGCTGTCGAAATTACTTTTTGAGGAGTAATTATTGTTGTATCCCCTAATATTGCTGTGCATCCTGCAAGTAGTTGTATAATGCCTTGATTGGGCAGTCTTATAACTTCATGCTGTTCGTTGCAGCTTATATTAGCTGTTGTATTCCGAAACAGTCTAAATAGCCAACGGTTGGATCCACTTATCTCTTTGATGAAAGAATTGCCTTGGAATTCCATCATTTCGCATGAGTGTGCCTTGCTTGGTTTCAATGGAGATATTTTGCAATAGTGATCATCCGCGTTTTTCCATGCCCAATTACTTTCGCAAAGCCATGTTGTCGAATCCTCTTGTCTGCATTGGTTAATTTCCATTTCAGACTTTAGGTGATATGCGTTTATGTCTGTATTGAACGCAAAATATTTAGAATTCAATTTCGGAATAAGCTTTGTTCCGTTTGTCCACAGTGGTAATGGGATTACTTCAAAGAGATCCGTTTCCTAATTGTTGTATATCGGCAATTTTGTTTCAATGAATAGGACATTATCCTTCAACATAGCTTGTGCCTTCATCATAAGATGAGACGTCTGTTGCGATTTTCCTCTCAGCTTTGTTATGAAGCGTAATACATACGCCATTACTCTAAGAAGTTTGTCGATCGATGAATACTTCGATAAAAGATGGTTTTGCAGATATTCGGATTTTATCAATGTGGATACCACAACAATTTCCGATTCCTTTTGAGTGGGCCAGTGTTGTGCATCTATAGATAGCCAATTCGGCCCTCTCCACCAAACTTCACAGATTTTAAGAGCTTGCGGTGATATCCCTCTTGAAGCCACGTCTGCTGGATTTCCTTCCGATTTAACGTAATTCCATTTGACATTGGGAATTAGTTTATTGATATCTTCCACTCTAGTTCTGACGAACTTATCTTTGCTGCGCTTGTTCTGTATCCAAGCAATAGTAATTTGCGAATCACTCCATGCATGCGTTGTAATCTTGTTGCTACATATAGATGCATACCTATCACCATGTCAATTCTGCTTGGCTCGTTGAATCGTGGATCTGATATCAATATCAAACTTTTTGCTGGGAAGGGCTCTATGGAGTGTTGGTAAAACCAATGCTTCCGTTGATGCTTTGAAGCTGCTTGGAATTTTTGGTTTGATCGTCAGGTGGACACTATTTCTTGATAATTGAGTAGTCTGGGAGATACCTTCGACCTCTATAGTACTCCTTACTCTGGGAATCCTTAATATTTGTGCTGTTTCCTCTGAAATCAGCGTCTTCTAGGATCCACCGTCAATACGCGCCCTTAACTCGTAGTAACCTCCAGCTTTGTTTTTCACTAAAACAACAGCTGTAGCCAATAGTGTGTCTTGGCCTTGCTTAAGGCTATTGCTGTTGATACTGCGTTTTGTGTCTTCATGAAGAAGGCTGTTGTGTCTTTTGGAGCATCGATTGCATGTAATTTCCTTTCTGCAGTCGATAGCATTATGCTTTCCAAAGCATCTAAAGCACATGCTGTTCTTTTGAACGAATTCTTTTCTTTTTTCGATTGATTGTGCTCTGAATTTGAGACACTTTATCGTGGCCATCCTTAGAGCAAAAGGCACACGATCTAACTTGCACTTTTCTTGTAGCAAGCTGAGCGGTATTTTTGGTAATGGCATTTACTGAGTTGTATTGTTGCTCAATAAACTCCAGTACATCTTGTAAGGACTGTATAGCTCTTGCCTTTTTTACATGCTGTTCATACAGCTGCAAGGCTTCTGGCGAAATTTCCGGAGCAGAATTTCTGCTAAAATTACGTCAGTAGAGCTTCCTATTTTTCCTTTTTGCTTTATGATGAATATGCTCTCGGTCGCAGTATCCAAAAACTTCCCTAAATTTTTCTCATCATGGGGCAGCAAGCACTCCAGTTCCATTAATTTGTTGAAGTGTTGGGAGAAATTTTATTTCTTCAAGTGTTTCTACCTTTAATTGCGACTCCTTGTAGGCCTTGACAGCATCCACAGTTTTAATAAATATCTTATCATTAAAATATTGATGATCGCCAACTCCCAATTTTACCAGCGCATTGTTGTTAGTAGTAAATTGGTCTACCAATGCTTCTATTGCTGGTATAGATGCCTTGTTCTTGATGGCTTGCAGTATTTTGTTCTGCAGCTCTCCTTGGTCTTGCATCAATTTCACAGATCTTTCCGACAACATATTGGGAAAACAATCACTGTGACTTGTGCTTTCTGCTTGTAATCTTTGGCGTGATCCGTTGGAGGATTTTTTGATTGGTCGCCCAGTTGACCTAGCTGTGCCTCGACTCACAGGTGATTGATCAGCCAAGGAAAAGCAAGAACACAATGTTTCACGTGGTCTTTTATTCTGTGTTTCTTACCACTGGTGGCGGAAACAACAGAATCACTCGAATAACCTTGCTCTTTTTACTTTGAAGCGTTGGTTTTTTTCTTCTGGAAAACAACAGAATTTCTCGAAGGACCAAAATGTTATTCTGTGTTTCTTACCACTGGTGGGGGAAACCGGCTCGAAGGACCAAAATGTTCACACTATAAACTAATGCGTACACTTAATGAGTTCAATTCGGGTGTTTGAATCTAACTGACTCGCTACTGCGAGGGCATCGCCTTTTATTCATTCTTACATAGGTTCTTATCATCTAATTATATAATGCAGCGCTTATAAGACGCTGCAGTCTGCGTTGGTCAATGCAGCTAAGATTTATCTTAAATCTATGTTTGTGGCCTATGACCGCGCTAGTCACCTCCCGCGTGATCATATCTCTTGACACTTCGGCAATAGACCACTGAAATCGTACTTATCTGTAGTTGCCACTTATGCTGTCCCGTGACATGTTTATTGCAGCCCTTAAATATAACATATTTATAGTTTGTCTACTTATCATGTCTAAACACATGTTTAGACATTGACCGTCGCATGGTCGCCCTAAGAGGGTGGTGTTTTTTCGAAAGCGATTCATAGAATTAACACTATCACGACCGACTGCGCCAATAACGTTTTTATTTACTTTAGAGTCTATTAAATGGACCGTTGTAGTAACTAAGTGCTTTATTGTTTATAGTTCTTTGAAATAATTAAATTAGCCGGCTTGGGTGGCGCAAATACGTCACTAACCTCCCCTTAAAGAGAAGGCTACACTTGGGCTGGGATTGATGGATATAGTAGTGGTAATGGATCTTCTTCCATTACTATTTGTTGTGGTGTGTTTTGATTCCTTATTTTAAAATTTGCATACAGCATCATAAATGGGTTTAATAACACAAATCTTAAATATAAGTACAATTAAATAAATGCAATTATGACAATGGTAATTAGTATGTAAAGTGTAATGTTGTTTTATGAAATCATTTTAACAATGTCGTTATGTTTTACAATTTTTATTTTTGTTATATTAAGTGGCCATCAATTTCTATTTTGAATTGTTGCCACTTATTGGGTTACTCTTATAATTTTGTTACCTTGGATTTTGGCAATTTTGTTTAAGAATGGTGTCGGTTAGGTTCCAGGTTACAATTGTGTTAGGTTCTATGTATTTTATTATTTCTTTCGTGTGCACTGGCTTAAAATTACAAATTGGTTTTAAGTGTTTAATAATATTGGTGACACATTCATTGTTTATTTCTTTATTTTCGGCATTGTAAACATTATTTGCTCTTTTAATATATAATTGTGTGTCTGTGTAATCTAGCTGATAGCCGTTGGAGTCTTGATATGGGAATATTTTAGTTGTGTTTATTAGTGAAAAGGTAGGTAATGGGTATGTGGGATATGATTAATAATTGGATATAATTGTAGTTAATCCAAGTGGATATTTTAATGTTTAAAATATTCTGGTTGTTCACACTCTCAAGTTTGTTATAGTTTAGTAATTTGGGGTTAAACAGTCCGAGTCTGGAAAGCTGCATTCCCATTTCCAAATCTTCTATGTATTCTGTAACTGCATGAGTTCATATAAAAGAGTGTTAATGATGTTGCTGTCGTTTTCATAATTCTGTATCTTTTACATTCCTTCATTTATTAATCGAATAGCGTCATTGAGCTTATGTAATTTTACCGAGATATGGGCGTTTGTCGCAAGCTTCTCCTGTATTTCTACTCGATCATTTTCGTCAAGTGCCAAATAGGTATTTAAAAACTAAACCTACTATTAATAAGACCCCGTTTATTTCTATGCTGCAGGTTATTCCAGCTAGTTCTCTTTCATTTTTTTGTATACAAATTTGACCTGGGGTGCAGCTTTCAGTCACGTTGATTCTCAAGCAATGAATTTCAAAGCAGGATGGTATCTGGACTGTCTTATCAGAAAATAGGAGATATCCGTGGTTGGTGTCAATATTATTTATTTGAATTTGCTGTCCATGAACTGTTGTGATCAGCACAAGCAATAATGTGCTGAAAATGAGAGTGAAAATGAGAGTTGATTATTTTTCTTTCGTTTTTTTAATTGTGTTTTGTAGTAGAGGGTAATTCTATTTCTATTAGTAATTTTGTAATGATCAGAGTTAGTCTGCTCCACATTTTTGGTTGGCTTAAAAGTGGGCCTTTTTGTAGTGGGCCTTTTCTGAATCTTGTGTCAACTTCATACTCCACTCTGCCATTATTTATTTCGTTTTCCTTGTTTTGTTGGGTGTCAAATATTGGGTGTCCGGCGTAGAAAAATATGTGTGCATGGGTCTGTATTGTATGTGTGCATGCTAAGTATTGTTTCTATTTTGAATTATTTGGTTTCGTCGTCGTCGGATGTTTTGATTATGGAAATTTTTTCATTAATTATTTTATGTAGTCTTTCCATGTCCACCACACCAGTTTTTGTTGTGTTAAGCTGCAATTCAATTTTCTCACTCTCCAGCCATCGCTTTAGGGCCAAACTGGAAAATGCGCCGTCTCTGTCGGCTTTCAGTAATTTTGGTTAAATATGGTTAAGCATGCAACCAACGTAATGTTTACCTTCAGATGAGTAAATGTGTTTCATGAATTTTGGGTGTGGTTTTCATTGGCATGGCTGTATTGCGGTGCTCCGTTTTTGCTAGATTGCAAATATTGCATTAATTTATTATATTTTGGATAAGCAGCTGGCTATTATAGTAATAGTAAATAGAAAATAGTAAGTCTCCCCGAAAAGTTTATTAGTTTTCTGTATGCCTGGGTGTAGAAGTTTTTCAAGAGTAGTCAAGATGAATTCTTTTAATTCTGCGTATGTGGTTATGTTTTTCAATAAAATCGAGCTGCGTAAGGTTGACTGAATGACTTCGACGCCAGTCTGCGTCTCTTTCAATATACAACCCACTCTTCTTACCGCCAAAATGGTCTATTAAATATTGTTAAGTTCTTTCTCTAGTCATAGTGTAATAAGATATTTGAGTGATGTGTTTTTTAAAATATTTCCTAACCTTGATGTCGTAATTTGTATGTTTAATGTATTTATTGGTCTTTCTGTAATAAAGATTAAGTCAGTATGGTCTTCTTCCGCACTATGTTGGGTTTGTTCGCTTAAATATGTTTCCTCAATTTTTATTTATTTATTTTAACGTAAACACAACTTCCTCTTGGAGACCAAACATATTGCGTATTGGGGACCAAACTTATTGCGTATCAATAAAACTGCAATGGTCAGCATAATTGAATTTCACAATGCAGAAGAACAATTTCAGCATCAAGCTTTATTTTCAAAGTTCAAAAAGTTTCAAAAAAGTTCCTGGCCGAGGTTTCGAGGAGAAGATTTAAAAGTTAAGCCACCAGTCCATTCCTGAGATAAAATCTGATCGGTGATCCGGTCTTAAAATACTTATATTAAATATCACTCTGTAAACTTCAAAGATTAAATAAAAAATAAATTTTTTTAAATTAATTCGTATTAGAATTTTTAATTGGCGCCCAACGTGGGGCGGTGCTAACGAAAGTTAGGATTAAAAAACTTCGGTGAATAAAAAAGTCGAATCATAATTCACGGACTCGCGCCGCCAACCCAGTAGTGAATGTTCAGATGAAAACTAAAGGTAGATGATAAAAAGTCATACCATCGCCACGAACTAAGTACTACAGTGAAATTATTTTTGTGAAAAAAATACAAAAAATCCACAAACCAATAATAGTGAAAATTCTGATGAGAAATAAAGGTGGACGATAAAAAATCACACCATCATCAAGAATTAAGTGCTATAACCAGACAATTTATATACAAAAATAAATGTCAATAAACACAAGCTATACAGAGAGTTAAAAAAAAAAATTTGTGAAAAACGAAAAAATCAACAAAACATCTACCAAGAAGGAAGGGCTGAGGGCAATCCCTCGCCAAAACACCATTCAATAAAAAGAAAAAAAAAAAAGAAGGAAGAAAGAGCTAAGGGCCATTCCTCGCTACCAATAAACAAACACCTGGAGAATCAGCAACAATTACGAGGAGGATCTGCTGTGAGCAAAAATAAGAAATACTAATAAAATTATTTTTAAGTTAAACAGTTGTGGCGAGCTAAAAAATTTTAGTTGAAGGAAAAGAAAAAATTAGTGTAAGCAATCAATCGGAAATTAAGAGAAATTACGTTTAAGAAGTTAATTCACCCTGGAAGATTTAATAAAGCAATTTAACCAATTAAAAATGGCGAATACGAGTAATCCATCAGGCAGCATTTCGGCAAATGCCCAATTACAACAACAGGTCCTTTTGACATCAGAACTCATAAAACAAATAGTAACCACCGAAGTAGACTCCTAAAAACAGGAGATAATATTATTGAAATTTTAACTACAAACAAATGAAAACAAGGTAGAGGAATACAAAACTCAGGAAGTTGATAGAACCATAGTATGTGACGAATCATATGAGATAATCAAATCGGTGCCAGAATTTAAGGGTCAAACAGAACACTACGTTAGTTGGAGAGAGGCCGCAGAAAACGCGATGGGACAATATGTTATCAAAAGTAAAAGATACTTCGCAGCGCTATCAATCCTCAGAAACAAAATAACAGAAAAAGCGAACGACGCATTGACTATACATGGCACTGTATTACACTTTGATGCCATTTTAGCAAGGTTAGATTTCGTGTTAAGTGACCGAAGACCACTGCATATAATAGAGCAGGAACTAAGTATCTTGACACAGGGAAAAATGACCATTATGGAATATTATAACCAAGTTTATAGGAAGCTGACTTTGCTGACCAATAAAACCATTATGACATATGGACGGAACCAAGCTATTACTAACGAAATTAATAACAGACATAGGCGAAACGCTTTAAGAGTTTTCGTAACCGGCCTGAACGGCCCAATATCAGCCACTCCATATTCCATAAATCCGACCGACTTGCCAAACGCAATGGCATTGGTCCAGGAGATGGAAAGCAACCAGATGAAAACAAAATTTGCCCATAATTTCACTGGATTGAATCAGAGATATCATGATTCGAATTTTCAAAACAAGCCCGGTCCCAATTACCGGTACAACCGTAATGATACAAACTTCAACAAAAACAATTTCCTAGAACAAAATCAGAAACCGACCCAAGATTTTAACAAGAATCAATGCGGTCATCAATGGGGCCAGAATAATAACTGGAAACCCAATAATAATCGCCAATATCCAACTCCAGAACCAATGGAGATTGACGAGTCCATCAAAACTCAAAACCGACCGCACGTCGGTTATAACCAAAACAATAATTTCAGACGTGACTACAACAACAGAAATTACAGACAATACCCAAATCAATACAATCAAGGAAATAGTTCCAACCGGTATAAACCACCGGTAAACACCGAGAATCAACAAAAAAATTACGTTTCGATGACGATAATGCATCGAAGATAGCATTATTAACAAAAGAGAACAGTATTCTCCCTTTGAGAGAATTTATCCTAAAAAAATATTACGAGAAACAGGATGCAGTTACAACAGAATCAATTATTGTAGAGGATAGTATAGATAGCTCGGGATCAAGTTATCCTGAGCATGCCGGCGTAGAAATATCCGCCATAAACGAGAATATAAATAGCTTGGGATATAGTTATCCTGAGCACGCCGGCGTAGACATATCCGCCACCAAAAATAGTGTATCCAACTTGGAAGTCGAAAATCCCGAGAACGCCAGCGATGTTCCTTCCGCTAATCAAAAGTACACTAGTTTCGGATTACAAAATCCGGAACACGCCGTCGATGATAATTCCGACACTTATCATATTAATAATGTCTCTTCCAATCAAACTGAAAAATTTGAGCGACAAATTTTTAAAACAATACAAAACGAGCATACAGCAATCGATACCGTCATTCCATTCAGAACAGACGTAAGAGGGGAAATCAACACGGTCCATGATAGACCGATATACATTAAGCAATATCCTTATGCGCTATCAGTATCCAATTTCGCTAACAACGAAATTAAAAAAATGCTCGAAGCTAACGTTATTAGACCAAGCAAGAGTCCGTATAACTCACCAGCGTTAGTTGTACCGAAAAAAGGGTTCAACGAAGACGGTAGCCCTAAACACAGACTAGTATTTGGATTTATTTGGATTTCAAAAATTAAATGAAAATACCATAGCAGATCGGATCCTGCATAGGATTCCATCGGTCATTCTGGCAAACCAAGGCAAGGTAAAATATATCTCTACACTGGATTTAGAATCAGGATTCCATCAAATACTCATGAAGGAATCCGATATCGAGAAAACCTCTTTTTCCATTAACAACGGAAAATACGAGTTCTTACGGCTACCTTTCGGGTTGACTAATGCTCCCCGAATTTTCCAAAGAGCCATGGATGATATTTTAAGAAATCAAATTGGTAAAATCTGTCACGTCTATATGGACGATATAATTGTTTTCTCAGAATCATTGACCCAGCACCATAAAGATTAATTGACAATTATAAAAATCCTACAAGAAGCCAATACGAAAATATCGTTGGAGAAATCCAAGTTCTTCAAATTGGAAACACCTTTCCTTGGCTATATTGTGTCACACAATGTGATAAAAACAGATCCAGAAAAGATAGCAACCATCCAAAACTATCCCCCTCCAACAAATGTCTGTGAGCTACAAAGGTTCCAGGCCTAACAGGCTACTATAGAAAGTTTGTGAAAAATTACGCCCAAATTGCCAAACCTCTAACAAGGTACATAGGTGGAGTAAATGGAAAGGTCACGGGACGAATGTCTCCCAAGATTTCCATCCAACTAAACACCGCAGCCATACAGGCTTTCAATGAACTAAAAGAAAATCTGATAGCCCAAGTGGCACAACCAGACTACAACAAAAATTTTGTTTTAACTACAGATGCCTCAGACATAGCCATAGGTGCAGTTTTATCGCAGGACAATAAACCAATCACGTTTATATCCAAAACCCTAAATAAAACAGAGCAGTTATACGCAACAAACAAAAAAGAATTATTAGCGATCGTATGGGCCTCAAAAAATCTAAGGAATTAATTATATAGGGTAACTGGTATTGAAATACAGACTGACCATCAGTCATTATCGTTCTCAATATCAGACAAAAATCCGAATATAGAAATGAAACGATGGTATTCGTTCATACAAGGATGTACACCTTAAATAGTGTATAAACCAGGCACACCAAATGTTGTAGCCGATGCATTATCCAGGCTAAAGCTAAACAACCTCACTGAAAGTGACGAAGAAAACGTAGATGACTCAGATATTAATACCCAGTAGTTTCGAGAATATAATTTAGGAAATCGGAAAGCTATTGAACCAATTTCAACAACAATTGTTGTTAACCACAGGTTCGGTACACGAACGCCTAACAGTCTTCGACAAAGTTAGACACATAATCGAATATGATACACCAGAAAATCTTGTATCAATACTGAGAGAGTATTTACCTCCCAATATTACAGAAGGATACACTGTACTATAGAAGACCTATATCAAATTCAGGAATTTCTAAAAAATAACTGCAATAACAAATTTCTTTATACAAGAATATTTTTGCAGGATATTGAAAAAAACGAAGACAAGGCTTTAATAATAGAGGAAACGCATTGTAAAGCTCATAGGGGACTTGACGAAAACTACAAACAAATAACCAGACTGTATTACTGGCCAAAATTATATATAAAGTTAAAGGAATATATTAAAAATTGCCAAATTTGCAACGAAAATAAATATAATAGACATCCGATCCAGATTCCAATAGTGGAAGTTCCAATCCCAACAAAAAAAGGAGAAAACCTACACATCGACATATTCTACGCTCAACAATAAACGTTTTTGATGTGTATCGATGCGAATTCAAAATTCCTAGTAGTAAAGGAAATTCAAAACAAATTAAATATCGAAAACAAAGTAATGGAATTGCTGCAGCAGTTCTCCATGGCCAAAATAATCATGCTAGACAATAACCTAGCTTCACTTCAGCGCAATTCACTTCCTTTGCACAAAGATGTAGATTAACCCTAATGTTCACTGATCCAAGGCACAGTACGACTAACGGTCAAGTAGAACGAGCACACTCTACACTAACAGAATTAGCTCGCTGTATAAAAGAAGTAGATCATTCAGAGATACTAATTAGAGCCGCCCAGGCATACAACAAATCAATTCACTCCACGACTAAGCAAGAACCATTTGAAATACTCTATAACCGAATCCAACATGCGGACGTACCACAAACACTACAGGACGCCCAGGAAAAAATCTTAAACTTTCATAATAAAAATCGTAAAGAAAAGGATTATCACATCGGACAAGTAGTTCACGAAAAGAAAATTGGGGAAAGAAATAAACTCAAACCCAGATACAAAAAACAAGTAGTTAAGGAGGTTAAACCTAATAAAATAATAATCCATAATAGAAACCGAGTAATACATAAAGATAATCTGAAAGTGTAATATATCCCTTTTTTGAATTTACAGAAAATGCATTCCTTAATACACTTAGTATCAATCTTTATACTGGCCAGTTCCGAAATTATCGATTACTCAAACCATGAGTTCTTTTTGTTCAAGGACAAAAAGGATGTCCTTACTTACAAGTCCTATAATGATTTATTCCACGTAACCAATTTAAGTTTTTATAAGGAAATAATAAATATTGAATCACAAAACATTAAGAAAGATACTAATAAAAGATCATAATGGGAAATAAAGTACGACTTATTGAATTAATTTTGTCACAGTTAATATCAACTAGACCAAAAAGGGGAATTAACGAGTTAGGCACTGTGTGGAAATGGTTAGCTGGAACTCCAGACCATGATGACTTCATCAAAGTACAAAATAAAATTAATGAGATAATAGAAAATAATAATAAACAGTTTATTATCAACTCCAAATTGTTCAAAGAAATAGAATCCCTTTCAGATGAATTTAAACATGTATATATCGATCAAGATTTACCATTACGAAAACATCGCCTAAGACTTTTAACATTTGATTTGCAAAATTTAATCGATACTATCACATTGGCAAAAATTGATGTCTTCAATACTAAAATTTTAAACAATGAAGACATAAAAGAAATACTAAATCACGAACAAAGACTGGTAATCATTGCAGACCTAATGGATATCTCAGTATTCAAAATCGCACTACACAAAGAACTCTTCATAATTTATATAAAATACCCTATAATTGATAACAGGTGCGATATATACTATGCTAAGGCCATCTCCCAAAGCGATGGAAAACTAATAATAAGCAATCAAGTCGCAAAATGCGACGATACGTTTTATGAAATGACTACATTTAAGACCGAACTCTTTAACAATTACGGTATAATAAATCAGAAAAAAAAACCTGTTTTACCAAGTTATTAAACGGAGAGAAATCGACTTGTAAGAAAATAAGAGAAAAAAATAAGAAATTGGATATCATCCAAGACGGTGCCATTTCTCTTAGTGGATACAATATTGTTAACAACTCCTATTTAAATGGATCATTTCTAATAACATTTAATAGTACAACCATAATTAACAACATTTCATATACCAATTTAGAAAGTAAAATCCTCGATTACATAACTACAAACCATTTTACAAGTTATGAAATATCCAAATACATTTTGTCAAATAACTCGGAACTCTCTCTAGACAATGTAAGCATTCTAAACCCTTTCATTCAAATTAATAACACCAAGATATCACTTTCCCTTATATTATTAATTGTAATTGTTTTATACATCATTTTTGTAATCATATATCTAAGTTTCAAGTGCAAAAAATGTATATTTAGTTACGGGATCACCTACATATAATTCAGAATGAATCGGGACGATCCATTTTAGAAGGGGAAGAGTTATATAACCCCTAATACAGGGACCCGTATTTGAAGCATAAACACTTTCGTCCAAAACAAGTCCGTTCATTTGTTGCCCTTGTATCTAGCAATTGGCTTTTGCCTCAGCCTTTAAATCAATTCACACAGCTTTGACTTTTATCGTTGCCCATGCCCTTCAGCTGGACCACCAGCGAATATAAACAATTCTTCAAAATCCAATCTCAACGATCGATTTGCTTGGGATCCCAAAGCCGCTTTTTGCCGGCCTGTAAATAAACCAAACTTAACTTAAACATAGCTCCCTCTTGATCGAATTTAACGTAAACACAACTTCCTCTTGGAGACCAAACATATTGCGTTTTGGGGGCCAAACTTATTGCGTATCAATCAAACTGCAATGGTCAGCATAATTGAATTTCACAATGCAGAAGAACAATTTCAGTATCAAGCTTTATTTTCAAAGTTCAAAAAGTTTCAAAAAAGCTCCTGGCCGAGGTTTCGAGGAGAAGATTTAAAAGTTAATCCGGCAGTCGATTCCTGAGATAAAATCTGATCGGTGATCCGGTCTTAAAATACTTAGATATATTAAAAATCACTCTGTTAACTGTAAAGATTAAATAAAAAATAAATCTTTTTAAATGAATTCGTAATGGAATTCTTAATTTGCACCGGCTTCGTCGTTGAGCCCCTTCCATCTCTATACTTTCGCACTTAGATTTGGAAACCGCAAAAGTCAAGGGCTGGTGGCTTGTAAAAATAATTATATCTTTAACCGCGTGAGGTAGTTTGGCCAATAGCCGTACTATAACTAATAGTTCCCGTTCATTGGTCGAATAGTTCGCCTTTCTGTCCGTCAATATCCTGTGGATCATTGTAATCGGACGTCCAGGGTCGCACAAATTTAGTGTTTTCTAGGTTCCCTAATATCATTTTGATATGTGGCATGGGATATTTGTCAGATATCGTCCTTTCGTTCAGCTTGTAAAAGTCTTCACGAGACAGAGATTCCGATTCGTCGACGCATTTTTTATGGACTACCCATATTGGGATATTGTACGGCGAGACTGACTTTTTATTTATACCGTTATTTTTATTTTTTTTTGAAGTAGAACATATAGTATAGCAAATACATGTATAGCATATGCATTTGTGAAAACGTCAAGCATTTTAATTTCTTCAGTACAAGGAAATGCGATCTTTATAATACATAACATACATACATAATATACATAACAGAACAGAGAAAACAATTTTTATAACAATTGATTAAAATCAATTATTGCTTTAGGACTTTCGTCTTTTTCTCGAGAGATATCCAGGGTGTCTTCGATTAGGCATTTTTCTGGTCATCGGGTTTGAATAGTAACCTTTGTTATCAAGGCTGAGCTTGATTTTTGGCTTCCTAAACTAAGCACGACATGTGGCTGCCATTTCCAAACGAAGGTACGGAGCTTAAAAAGATTGTAGGATGTTGAAAGAAATATTAAATCACGAACAAAAGCCTGTATTTATTGCAGATTAAATGTATATCTTGGTATTCAAAATTGCCCTACATAAAGAACTCTTAATAAGAAACAGATGTGAAATGCACTATGCCAGATCCACACTGATGGTAAATACTAATAAGTAATCAGGTCGCAAATCATTCAAGAAGGTGTTATTCTAATTAATGGAAATAATATTGTAAACAATTCTGTAGCATCCATAGTTGATTGAGTGGTGAGATCTTCGCTAAATTGTTGGCCCTTCGGAGTCTGGTTGCAGCTAGCTTACAATCGGCATTGGAGGGGTTCGTTGGACAATTAATAAAGCCCTCACTCGATCAGAAAGCCACATTGAATTTAATTTATTGTCCCGTGCCTTTTACGTCGATGAAAGGATTTATAATTAATGCATAAAAAAATGTAATAGAACGAACGAAATTCTGAGAGCTCGCCGCTATGCCAGTATATCTAATGGAAATGAGGTTACACTGATGGTATAGTAACCCGCCTCTGTACCCACCCTCCATGATTTACCTTTGGCACTATATGGTAAATCCCTAATTTATCATTCAACAACACCTTTCATCATTCATTTCACCTTTTCACATAATGAAAACTATATTTATTTATCCACACATTATTACAATTTTATTCATTTAATAATAAGATAAAATGTAGTCCATGTTGTCTAGTTGATAAGAGTAAAAAAATAAGAATTTAATTTTAGTCAAACTAATTTCAGTTAATTCTTTTTATTGTTATGTAATTACGTTAACTACAGTTTATTTGTTCCATATTTAAGCCTTTCAATATTTTAATTCCATTTCCGATTTCGGTTGCTAACTTTAATTGAATTTATTTAATACCGATTTGGTTTCTTTGCTAATTCATGTTTTTAATTTTTCTTATTTCTTTCTTAAATTTCTGTAATTTTGTTTAATTCTATCCTTTTTTCTGTTTCACCAATTTAATTTCTCTAAACTTTTGTTGAATGTAACTTTCATTTTCTTGTCTTTCACTTTTAATTTGCTCCTGTCAATTCCTTAATTTCCTATATGTAGAGATTGTGCAGTTTATAGGGTATTAAGTATGAATGTATTTGTTGATATATGTTCACATAAGCAAGTGTAAATAAATCCATCCTATGGACACAGAGGAATTGTTGTTGGGATTTAATTATCCTAATATAATTGATAAAAAAATTTACACTTGTGCACTTATACATTATATAGTCCCATATTCACTCTTCACATAAGAAACTAAAACCGATCTTTTGGAAAGCTTCACTCTTCAAAAGCTCAATAAATAACATTCCTCCAAAACAAAAAATGATTTTGTTAAACAATAAGAATAACACAATTTACAGAAACATACTAATAATCCTCATATCTGTTTTAGTTTTAATTTACATACTTTACTTTTATATTAAATGTAAAACAGCGCCACACAAAACTATTATCTCTTATCTAAAACCAAGTAAAATCGCTAACAAAAATATCGAAAAAAAACGGAATCAAAAACAGAAATAGTCGAAATTAAAAATCCAGTACCACAATTATATCCAGAAAAAATAGCTTGAGGACAAGCTAATATCTTAAAGGTGGGGGAGTGAAATATTCACTCTTCACATAAGAAACTAAGACCGATCTTTTGGAAAGCTTCACTCTTCAAAAGCTTAATATTTAACATTCTCCCAATACACCCACCGCTTAACGGTAACATTAATGATCCGATAAGATTGAAATGTAAAGCTAAGTAGAACTTAACAGGCTTATCTTAATCCTGTTATGTTATGTTAATTAATGTAAAGCTAAGTTGAACTTAACAGGCTTATGTTAATCCCCTGTAAAAGGCTTGCTGGGCCGAAAGAATACTTTTGTAAAATTAGTTCATAACTGACCTCTGGTGAAAACGTATCAAATAAAAATTAAAAAAAGAAAGATATAATAATATTTTTTTTATTAAATCAATCACCAAAAACGTTTATTATATATACCCATGTAAGGTATGTTACCAAATAAAATGCCTTGCCTCCCACAATAATAATAACTAATAAAAATAATGATTGGCAGTCGCCAAAAAAAATTAGCAATACCAGAACTAAAAATAAAAATAATCAACAAATAAGAAAATAAAAAAATGAATAGAAATGAAAATCAAAAGTATGAAAGTTTACATTAAAGGGCCGGTTATACTAATTCATTGTTTTGTTTCTTCTTTATCTCATTTTCTCATGTTAATGCTACTTCTGGTTTTTTTTCTTTCTGCATTATTTTTTAATCTTGTTAAATGCTAATAAATTGATAATGTGTAACTGTGTGAATGTATGTGTATTGTAATATGCGAGTTAGTGCATTACTATTAATGTATGTCGCATTTTGCATAAAATCTTTAATTATAGTTGTGTTGTAGTTGCACTACTTTTGAGTCTGTTAAATGGACTGTTGTAGTAACTAAGACCTACGCTGTAACCAAAGTTTTGTCATATAAAAGAAATTACAAATCGGATTGGATAATGATCTTTATTGTTCAGTGTTCAGCTTAAGACTGATAATTAAATGTAAGTGAAACTGAGGAAAAGCCTCTGTGCTTAAGAAATATGTTAGTGTATTTTGGGAGAGCATTGCTCTTGAATGCCTAGGGAGAGCACTGCTCTTGGATTCTTAAGTCAAGGAGAAGCCTCAGAGAGAGCAGGCAAAAAAGCTTAGGTTAGGCCTTGGGATTTGTTTACATGAATGGTTAGGGATTTGTTTACATGAATGGTTAAGTGCCGGTGCTAAAGAATTTGTTTATCGTTGCCAAAGAATTTGTTTGCAAAACGCATACTGAGCAGATGGCATACATTACGGGAACCAATTAAGTGCTTTATTGTTCATGGAATTAATGAAATTGGCCGGTGTGGGTGGCGCAAATACGTCACTACTCTTCCCTTAAAGAGAAGCCTATACTTGGGCTAGGATTATATAGTACGGGCAAAGACAATGATAAGAATAATATAAGAATAATAAGATGCGTAATGCCATACAATTTTTTTGCACACGATTTTTTCGGGCTGGCTCTAGAGCTGGCTCCAGGCTCTCTCGAATTTTTGTTTAAGAGCCAGAGAGAGAGAGCGCTCTAGAGCCAGCAGCTCTCTTGTACACATACAGCGATAGTCGATCACTGTATGTGTGCACACGTATGCTCATATATTGTAAATATATTGGAAAATTATTGACAAGATATGCCCCTTATTTCAGAAGTTTAAAAGCGCGGGTAAGATGTATTCTTTCTTCTTTTAGTTCCTCTTAATTCGTTTGCTTAAAGCTGACAAATACATAGTGCTCCTCGTTTCCAAATTTTAATAATATAAACGCATTTTTAAATTGAAAACAATTTATTTTCTAATTTATTAAATCACAATTGCGATAAAGTGCGATAAGTTATTGTCCTAAGTAGTACAAAATAAAAAAAAAATTTTAGAAGTGTACATATTTTCATAATTTGTCGCGCTTATATTATGTTGTGCTGGTACTGCTGCTTTTCGATAAAGGTTTCAGCCTTCCCCACTGTCAGAAATCTAGGCGCGATTGCCCCGCTCTTAAATTGTTTAGGTTTCCTAAAAAGGATCCAACAATTTTAATGAAAGAAGATTACAGAAGATTTTGTGGCGAGCACTTCATCACTGTTTTTATTCCAAGATCATTTCTCGCCAGATGATATTAGCGTAAAATATCTAAGGATAGGAACAGTGGCAGATCGCAACCTAATTAAATATGAGAGTTGCAAAAATGATGATATTGATTTCAATGCTGTAAGATCGCCTCCACAAAAGAGATGTCGTTCACAGTCCCCTGGTGAAGTTTCTCGTCAGTGCCATAAGAACACGAAAACCTTAAAAATGTTTCAAAAAAAATATTCACTCAGCATTCTATCTCATAAATTAAAAATTAGTGACGACTAAAAATAAATAAATATATGATATATAAATATATAGTACAAAAATTTAATAAAATTAATTTAAAAAAAAGGAGCAAATTATATCGAAAAGCAATAGTTAGAAAACTAGCTTAGTTGGGGAACATGGAAATATTTTAATGTTTAACATTTAATATTTCAAGTCGACTCGAAGGTCATATAAATATACGACCCCATTACAATTGTAATGGCCGCCCCGTGGTTTTCCCTGGGTACAAACAATTACATTTATTACAGATAATTAATAATAAAAATATTTATATGTAAAAAGTAGCTAATTCGAACAGCGATTTTAACTAAAGAATATTAAAACAACTTCTTAAAAAAAAATAATAGTCACGGCATCAATTTTTAAATATTATTTTATTAGCTCATATTACAACGAAATTGACCAAAACATTAATCAAATTTGTTTCTTAGATCAAAATTGATTTCGGACCGAAAATCGTCTTCTAGCACAACTACGCACACATGCACACTTTTTTGTTGACTGTTTTCACTCACACCAGCATGTGTATTCTATTTTTAAATTTCTATGCTCTCAATTTTACGCGAGCGGGAAGAGAGCAATTATTGCCGCCACCAAAAAAGTGGCTGCATAGTGCAAAACCAATGTATGGCCGTTACGCATCTTATTATTCTAGTGTCTTTGGTATGAAGAACGGTGAAGTAGAACGAGTACACTCTACACTAACAGAATTAGCTCGCTGTATAAAGGTAAAATTCAGATTAGAAGATCATTCAGAGATACTAATTAGAGCCGCCCAGGCATACAACAAAACAATTCACTCCACGACTAAACAAAAACCATTTGAAATACTCTATAACCGAATCCAACATGCGGACGTACCACAAACACTACAGGACGCCCAGGAAAAAAAGTTAAACTTTCATAATAAAAATCGTAAAGAAAAGGATTATCCCATCGGACAAGTAGCTTACGAAAAGAAAATTGGGGAAAGAAATAAACTCAAACCCAGATACAAAAAACAAGTAGTTAAGGAGGTTAAACCTAATAAAATAATAATCCATAATAGAAACCGAGTAATACATAAAGATAATCTGAAAGTGTAATATATACCTTTTTTGAATTTACACTTAGTATCAATCTTTATACTGGCCAGTTCAGAAATTATCGATTACTCAAACCATGAGTTCATTTTGTTCAAGGACAAAAAGGATGTCCTTACTTACAAGTCCTATAATGATTTATTCCACGTAACCAATTTAAGTTTTTATAAGGAAATAACAAATATTAAATCACAAAACATTAAGAAAGATACTATTAAAAGATCACAATGGGAAATTAAGTACGACTTAGAAGTAATTGAATTAATTTTGTCACAGTTAATATCAACTAGACCAAAAAGGGGAATTAACGAGTTAGGCACTGTGTGGAAATGGTTAGCTGGAACTCCAGACCATGATGACTTCATCAAAGTACAAAATAAAATCAATGACCTAATAGAAAATAATAATAAACAGTTTATTATCAACTCCAAATTGTTCAAAGAAATATAATCGCTTTCGGATGAATTTAAACATGTATATATCGATCAAGATTTACCATTACGAAAACATCGCCTAAGACTTTTAACATTTGATTTGCAAAATTTAATCGATACTATCACATTGCAAAAATTGATGTCTTCAATACTAAAATTTTAAACAATGAAGACATAAAAGAAATACTAAATCACGAACAAAGACCGGTAATCATTGCATACCTAATGGATATCCCAGTATTCAAAATCGCACTACACAAAGAACTCTTAATAATTTATATAAAATACCCTATAATTGATAACAGGTGCGATATATATTAGGCTAAAGCCATTTCCCAAAGCGATGGAAAACTAATAATAAGCAATCAACTCGCAAAATGCGACGATACGTATTATGAAATGACTACATTTAAGACCGAACTTTTTAACAATTACAGTATAATAAATCAGAAAAAAACCTGTTTTACCAAGTTATTAAACGGAGAGAAATCGACTTGTAAGAAAATAAGAGAAAAAAAATAAGAAATTAGATATCATCCAAGACGGTGCCATTTTTCTTAGTGGATACAATATTGTTAACAACTCCTATTTAAATGGATCATTTCTAATAACATTTAATAGTACAACCACAATTAACAACATTTCAGTAAAATCCTCGATTACATAACTACAAACCATTTTACAAGTTATCCAATTACATTGTCTCTCTAGACAATGTAAGCATTCTAAACCCTTTCATTCACATTAATAACACCAAGATATCACTTTCTCTTATATTATTAATTGTAATTGTTTTATACATCATTTCTGTAATCATATATCTGAGTTTCAAATACAAAAAATGTATATTTGTAACCAAAAAAACACGGCCAGAACGCGAAAACAGCTTGAATCAAACAGAATTTTTAGCAGAGTTACGGGATCACCTACATATAATTCAGAATGAATCGGGACGATCCATTTTAGAAGGGGAAGAGTTATATAACCCCTAATACAGGGACCCGCATTTGAAGCATAAACACTTTCGTCCAAAACAAGTCCGTTCATTTGTTGCCTTTGTATCTAGCAATTGGCTTTTGCCTTAGCCTTTAAATCAATTCACACAGCTTTGACTTTTATCGTTGCCCATGCCCTTCAGCTGGACCACCAGCGAATATAAACAATTCTTCAAAATCCAATCTCAACGATCGATTTGGTTGGGATCCCAAAGCCGCACTTTGCCGGCCTGTAAATAAACCAAACTTAACTTAAACATAGCTCCCTCTTGATCGAATTTAACGTAAACACAACTTCCTCTTGGAGACCAAACATATTGCGTTTTGGGGGCCAAACTTATTGCGTATCAATCAAACTGCAATGGTCAGCATAATTGAATTTCACAATGCAGAAGAACAATTTCAGCATCAAGCTTTATTTTCAAAGTTCAAAAAGTTTCAAAAAAGCTCCTGGCCGAGGTTTCGAGGAGAAGATTTAAAAGTTAAGCCGGCAGTCGATTCCTGAGATAAAATCTGATCGGTGATCCGGTCTTAAAATACTTATATTAAAAATCACTCTGGAAACTTCAAAGATTAAATAAAAAATAATTTTTTTTAAATTAATTCGTATTAGAATTCTTAATTGGCGCCCAACGTGGGGCGGTGCTAACGAAAGTTAGGATTAAAAAACTTCGGTGAATAAAAAAGTCGAATCATAATTCACGGACTCGCGCCGCCAACCCAGTAGTGAATGTTCAGATGAAAACTAAAGGTAGATGATAAAAAGTCATACCATCGCCACGAACTAAGTACTACAGTGAAATTATTTTTGTGAAAAAAATACAAAAAATCCACAAACCAATAATAGTGAAAATTCTGATGAGAAATAAAGGTGGACGATAAAAAATCACACCATCATCAAGAATTAAGTGCTATAACCAGACAATTTATATACAAAAATAAATGTCAATAAACACAAGCTATACAGAGAGTTAAAAAAAAAAATTTGTGAAAAACGAAAAAATCAACAAAACATCTACCAAGAAGGAAGGGCTGAGGGCAATCCCTCGCCAAAACACCATTCAATAAAAAAAACCAAAAAAAGAAGGAAGGAAGAGCTAAGGGCCATCCTTCGCTACCAATAAACAAACACCTGGAGAATCAGCAACAATTACGAGGAGGATCTGCTGTGAGCAAAAATAAGAAATACTAATAAAATTATTTTTAAGTTAAACAGTTGTGGCGAGCTAAAAAATTTTAGTTGAAGGAAAAGAAAAAATTAGTGTAAGCAATCAATCGGCAATTAAGAGAAATTACGTTTAAGAAGTAAATTCACCCTGGAAGATTTAATAAAGCAATTTAACCAATTAAAAATGGCGAATACGAGTAATCCATCAGGCAGCATTTCGGCAAATGCCCAATTACAACAACAGGTCCTTTTGACATCAGAACTCATAAAACAAATAGTAACCACCGAAGTAGACTCCTAAAAACAGGAGATAATATTATTGAAATTTCAACTACAAACAAATGAAAACAAGGTAGAGGAATACAAAACTCAGGAAGTTGATAGAACCATAGTATGTGACGAATCATATGAGATAATCAAATCGGTGCCAGAATTTAAGAGTCAACAACCGTAATGATACAAACTTCAACAAAAACAATTTCCTAGAACAAAATCAGAAACCGACCCAAGATTTTAACAAGAATCAATGGGGTCATCAATGGGGCCAGAATAATAACTGGAAACCCAATAATATTCGCCAATATCCAACTCCAGAACCAATGGAGATTGACGAGTCCATCAAAACTCAAAACCGACCGCCCGTCGGTTATAACCAAAACAATAATTTCAGACGTGACTACAACAACAGAAATTACAGACAATACCCAAATCAATACAATCAAGGAAATAGTTCCAACCGGTATAATCCACCGGTAAACACCGAGAACCAACAAAAAAATTACGTTTCGATGACGATAATGCATCGAAGATAGCATTATTAACAAAAGAGAACAATATTCTCCCTTTGAGAGAATTTATCCTAAAAAAATATTACGAGAAACAGGAAGCAGTTACAACAGAATCAATTATTGTAGAGGATAGTATAGATAGCTCGGGATCAAGTTATCCTGAGCATGCCGGCGTAGAAATATCCGCCATAAACGAGAATATAAATAGCTTGGGATATAGTTATCCTGAGCACGCCGGCGTAGACATATCCGCCACCAAAAATAGTGTATCCAACTTGGGAGTCGAAAATCCCGAGAACGCCAGCGATGTTCCTTCCGCTAATCAAAAGTACACTAGTTTCGGATTACAAAATCCGGAACACGCCGTCGATGATAATTCCGACACTTATCATATTAATAATGTCTCTTCCAATCAAACTGAAAAATTGGAGCGACAAATTTTTAAAACAATACAAAACGAGCATACAGCAATCGATACCGTCATTCCATTCAGAACAGACGTAAGAGGGGAAATCAACACGGTCCATGATAGACCGATATACATTAAGCAATATCCTTATGCGCTATCAGTATCCAATTTCGCTAACGAAATTAAAAAAATGCTCGAAGCTAACGTTATTAGACCAAGCAAGAGTCCGTATAACTCACCAGCGTTAGTTGTACCGAAAAAAGGGTTCAACGAAGACGGTAGCCCTAAACACAGACTAGTATTTGGATTTATTTGGATTTCAAAAATTAAATGAAAATACCATACCAGATCGGTATCCTATGCAGGATCCATCGGTCATTCTGGCAAACCAAGGCAAGGTAAAATATTTCTCTACACTGGATTTAGAATCAGGATTCCATCAAATACTCATGAAGGAATCCGATATCGAGAAAACCTCTTTTTCCATTAACAACGGAAAATACGAGTTCTTACGGCTACCTTTCGGGTTGACTAATGCTCCCCGAATTTTCCAAAGAGCCATGGATGATATTTTAAGAAATCAAATTGGTAAAATCTGTCACGTCTATATGGACGATATAATTGTTTTCTCAGAATCATTGACCCAGCACCATAAAGATTAATTGACAATTATAAAAATCCTACAAGAAGCCAATACGAAAATATCGTTGGAGAAATCCAAGTTCTTCAAATTGGAAACACCTTTCCTTGGCTATATTGTGTCACACAATGTGATAAAAACAGATCCAGAAAAGATAGCAACCATCCAAAACTATCCCCCTCCAACAAATGTCTGTGAGCTACGAAGGTTCCAGGCCTAACAGGCTACTATAGAAAGTTTGTGAAAAATTACGCCCAAATTGCCAAACCTCTAACAAGGTACATAGGTGGAGGAAATGGAAAGGTCACGGGACGAATGTCTCCCAAGATTTCCATCCAACTAAACACCGCAGCCATACAGGCTTTCAATGAACTAAAAGAAAATCTGATAGCCCAAGTAGAACTGGCACAACCAGACTACAACAAAAATTTTGTTTTAACTACAGATGCCTCAGACATAGCCATAGGTGCAGTTTTATCGCAGGACAATAAACCAATCACGTTTATATCCAAAACCCTAAATAAAACAGAGCAGTTATACGCAACAAAAAAAAAAGAATTATTAGCGATCGTATGGGCCTCAAAATATCTAAGGAATTAATTATATGGGGTAACTGGTATTGAAATACAGACTGACCATCAGTCATTATCGTTCTCAATATCAGACAAAAATCCGAATATAGAAATGAAACGATGGTATTCGTTTATACAAGGATGTACACCTTAAATAGTGTATAAACCAGGCACACCAAATGTTGTAGCCGATGCATTATCCAGGCTAAAGCTAAACAACCTCACTGAAAGTGACGAAGAAAACGTAGATGACTCAGATATTAATACCCAGTAGTTTCGAGAATATAATTTAGGAAATCGGAAAGCTATTGAACCAATTTCAACAACAATTGTTGTTAACCACAGGTAGGCTCACGGTACACGAACGCCTAACAGTCTTCGGCAAAGTTAGACACATAATCGAATATGATACACCAGAAAATCTTGTATCAATACTGAGAGAGTATTTACCTCCCAATATTACAGTAGGATACACTGTACTATAGAAGACCTATATCAAATTCAGGAATTTCTAAAAAATAACTGCAATAACAAATTTCTTTATACAAGAATATTTTTGCAGGATATTGAAAAAAACGAAGACAAGGCTTTAATAATAGAGGAAACGCATTGTAAAGCTCATAGGGGACTTGACGAAAACTACAAACAAATAACCAGACTGTATTACTGGCCAAATTTATATATAAAGTTAAAGGAATATATTAAAAATTGCCAAATTTGCAACGAAAATAAATATAATAGACATCCGATCCAGATTCCAATAGGGGAAGTTCCAATCCCAACAAAAGAAGGAGAAAACCTACACATCGACATATTCTACGCTCAACAATAAACGTTTTTGATATGTATTGATGCGTATTCAAAATTCCTAGTAGTAAAGGAAATTCAAAACAAATTAAATATCGAAAACAAAGTAATGGAATTGCTGCAGCAGTTCTCCATGGCCAAAATAATCATGCTAGACAATGAACCTAGCTTCACTTCAGCGCAATTCACATCCTTTGCACAAAGATGTAGATTAACCCTAATGTTCACTGATCCAAGGCACAGTACGACTAACGGTCAAGTAGAACGAGCACACTCTACGCTAACAGAATTAGCTCGCTGTATAAAAGAAGAATTCAGATTAGTAGATCATTCAGAGATACTAATTAGAGCCGCCCAGGCATACAACAAATCAATTCACTCCACGACTAAGCAAGAACCATTGGAAATACTCTATAACCGAATCCAACATGCGGACGTACCACAAACACTACAGGACGCCCAGGAAAAAATCTTAAACTTTCATAATAAAAATCGTAAAGAAAAGGATTATCACATCGGACAAGTAGTTCACGAAAAGAAAATTGGGGAAAGAAATAAACTCAAACCCAGATACAAAAAACAAGTAGTTAAGGAGGTTAAACCTAATAAAATAATAATCCATAATAGAAACCGAGTAATACATAAAGATAATCTGAAATTGTAATATATCCCTTTTTTGAATTTACAGAAAATGCATTCCTTAATACACTTAGTATCAATCTTTATACTGGCCAGTTCCGAAATTATGGATTACTCAAACCATGAGTTCTTTTTGTTCAAGGACAAAAAGGATGTCCTTACTTACAAGTCCTATAATGATTTATTCCACGTAACCAATTTAAGTTTTTATAAGGAAACAATAAATATTGAATCACAAAACATTAAGAAAGATACTAATAAAAGATCATAATGGGAAATTAAGTACGACTTATTGAATTAATTTTGTCACAGTTAATATCAACTAGACCAAAAAGGGGAATTAACGAGTTAGGCACTGTGTGGAAATGGTTAGCTGGAACTCCAGACCATGATGACTTCATCAAAGTACAAAATAAAATCAATGACCTAATAGAAAATAATAATAAACAGTTTATTATCAACTCCAAATTGTTCAAAGAAATAGAATCCCTTTCAGATGAATTTAAACATGTATTTATCGATCAAGATTTACCATTACGAAAACATCGCCTAAGACTTTTAACATTTGATTTGCAAAATTTAATCGATACTATCACATTGGCAAAAATTGATGTCTTCAATACTAAAATTTTAAACAATGAAGACATAAAAGAAATACTAAATCACGAACAAAGACTGGTAATCATTGCAGACCTAATGGATATCTCAGTATTCAAAATCGCGCTACACAAAGAACTCTTAATAATTTTTATAAAATACCCTATAATTGATAACAGGTGCGATATATACTATGCTAAGGCCATCTCCCAAAGTGATGGAAAACTAATAATAAGCAATCAAGTCGCAAAATGCGACGATACGTATTATGAAATGACTACATTTAAGACCGAACTCTTTAACAATTACGGTATAATAAATCAGAAAAAAAACCTGTTTTACCAAGTTATTAAACGGAGAGAAATCGACTTGTAAGAAAATAAGAGAAAAAAATAAGAAATTAGATATCATCCAAGACGGTGCATTTCTCTTAGTGGATACAATATTGTTAACAACTCCTATTTAAATGGATCATTTCTAATAACATTTAATAGTACAACCATAATTAACAACATTTCATATACCAATTCAGAAAGTAAAATCCTCGATTACATAACTACAAACCATTTTACAAGTTATGAAATATCCAAATACATTTTGTCAAATAACTCGGAACTCTCTCTAGACAATGTAAGCATTCTAAACCCTTTCATTCAAATTAATAACACCAAGATATCACTTTCCCTTATATTATTAATTGTAATTGTTTTATACATCATTTTTGTAATCATATATCTAAGTTTCAAGTGCAAAAAATGTATATTTGTAATCAAAAAACCACGCCAGAACTCGAAAACAGCTTGAATCAAACAGAATTTTTAGCAGAGTTACGGGATCACCTACATATAATTCAGAATGAATCGGGACGATCCATTTTAGAAGGGGAAGAGTTATATAACCCCTAATACAGGGACCCGTATTTGAAGCATAAACACTTTCGTCCATAACAAGTCCGTTCATTTGTTGCCCTTGTATCTAGCAATTGGCTTTTGCCCATGCCCTTCAGCTGGACCACCAGCGAATATAAACAATTCTTCAAAATCCAATCTCAACGATCGATTTGCTTGGGATCCCAAAGCCGCACTTTGCCGGCCTGTAAATAAACCAAACTTAACTTAAACATAGCTCCCTCTTGATCGAATTTAACGTAAACACAACTTCCTCTTGGAACACATATTGCGTTTTGGGGGCCAAACTTATTGCGTATCAATCAAACTGCAATGGTCAGCATAATTGAATTTCACAATGCAGAAGAACAATTTCAGTATCAAGCTTTATTTTCAAAGTTCAAAAAGTTTCAAAAAAGCTCCTGGCCGAGGTTTCGAGAAGGAGATTTAAAAGTTAATCCGGCAGTCGATTCCTGAGATAAAATCTGATCGGTGATCCGGTCTTAAAATACTTATATTAAAAATCACTCTGTAAACTGTAAAGATTAAATAAAAAATAAATCTTTTTAAATGAATTCGTAATGGAATTCTTAATTTGCACCGGCTTCGTCGTTGAGCCCCTTCCATCTCTATACTTTCGCACTTCTGTTAGATTTGGAAACCGCAAAAGTCAAGGGCTGGTGGCTTGTAAAAATAATTATATCTTTAACCGCGTGAGGTAGTTTGGCCAATAGCCGTACTATAACTAATAGTTCCCGTTCATTGGTAGAATAGTTCGCCTTTCTGTCCTTCAATATCCTGTGGATCATTGTAGTCGGACGTCCAGGGTCGCACAAATTTAGTGTTTTCTAGGTTCCCTAATATCATTTTGATATGTGGCATGGGAATAATAATAAATAATAATAAAAAATAAATTTTTTTAAATTAATTCGTATTAGAATTCTTAATTTGTATATATGTATATATAGTAGCATATGCACCATAGTATAACACTTTGTCACACACACACACCACACACACACAGTACATATGTACCACTTGATCACACCCACCCAATCCATTTGCCCCAACACATAAGTCAGAACCCAAGCTCTTGGCGACAATAACAATTTCGGCCGCGTTAACATTGATTCATAGACATAAACATCCGCCGATGCCGAAATTCGTTATTCCCACTAAGCAACCAAATAGCTTACGCAGCACAAATCCTGGTAATTTTCCATGCGAAACTCTCTTAAAGAGCGCAACCCATTTGAATAAAGAGGAGAGCCTTCAAGTTCATATAAACAAAGTCGACCAAGGGTTTGCTAAGCGTTCAACTCACACTCCAGATTTAGTTCTAATTCATCCACTATACCATTAAGACGTGAATTGACTCCGATTCAAAGTTGTATTATTATCTTGAAATAAAAACTTATATTTTTTTAAAAACTTGCAACCGCGAACTCGTTAAACTCGTAAAAACAAGAGAAATAACAATGGCACTACCACAACAACAAGTGCAACTACTCTCCGAGAATCATCTGAACCAGGCTCTTGGTCAGATTCGACAGGTACCAACATTTACCGGTACGACACTGCTGAGCTCGTTCATAAGAAGAATAGAGTTCATACTTCAACTATATCCATCAACTGACGTCCGTCAGTTACACGTACTCTTCAGTGCAATCGAAATGCAAATTGGAGGCGACGCCCAACGAGTATCCCAGCTCAGTGCAGCTAATACATGGCCGGAATTGAAGGAAGCCCTAATCGCCGAGTTCAAGACCCAGACACCATTTGAAGAGCTTTTGAGACGACTATATAACATCCAATTCAATGGATCAGTTCGTAAGTTCATAGAAGAGCTTGAAGCAAAATGCTTTGTAATAACAAATAAGCTAGCTTTAGAAAATAATGATCTACATAATCACATTTATACAAACGCAATGAACAATACAGTAAAAAATGTAATTATTAAAAAACTCCCAGATAAACTCTACATGCAATTAGCCAGATTTGATATAACAACAGTCAGTAAATTAAAGCAAATTGTACAGCAGGAGGGTTGTTATGACAGTACATGGTCCGATCACCCAAAATCCCAAAATACTGAAAATACCCAAAATAAAAATCAGTACAGGCCATACTATAACAACACTTCAAATAATCAAAATAGAAATCAAAATTATAATCAAACAACAATTAGCCAAAATAAAAATCAATATATGAACAAAAACAATAACAGCCATGACCAGCCTTTCGAATACCTATTCCAAGAATTTAAGCAAAAACTCAACCAAGCACAGACACAAAATCCTTTAAATTATTCCTCCAACTATCAACAAAATCCAGTTTCTTCATCCGTTCCGAGTCCGGCAACAAAAAGGCAAAGACCTAGTACCAGCGGCCATTCAAAAATGGATACGTCCGAAAATTTTCATCTACATGCCTCGGACGAAGAAGAAGACACAATTCCTTTATAAATATTGTTTTAAACAATATACCGCTCCGATGTGTTATAGACACTGGGTCTACAATAAACATCATAAGAGCAAACATTTTTAATTTCCCAGTTAAAACTACTAATTTACAAACACACACCATTAACGGTACAATAAACTTAAAGAACATCATAATTCTAAAACCAAGTAAGCTTTGCCCTACTAAACAAGTTTTTTATATTCATAATTTTTCCGAAAATTACGATATGATATTAGGTACAGGGTTCCTAGAAGACGCCAACGCCCAAATAAACTTTGGCAATAGAAGTGTAGTTTTAAACAACAACAGTTTCTTAATGGACTACCTACCAGAACGAGAAGGTAGCCTAGAAGACAACCCCGACTATTTGAATGTTTTACAGCCATCATTATCCACTGATGATGAAGCCACAAATTATGCAATAGGAAACGAGATAAGGGAATCAAATGAATTCAGGCTTGACCATCTAAATAAAGAAGAGTCAAATGCCCTTACTAAAATTCTTCAAGAATTTAGGGACATACAATACAGAGAAGCTGAAAATTTGACCTTCACAAGTACTGTAAAGCATGACATCAAAACTAAACATGAAGACCCAATCTATAGGAAACCTTATAAATACCCCCAGGCCTACGACAAAGAAGTCGAGGTACAAATCAAAGAAATTATTCAACAAGGCATTGTTCGAAAATCGAACTCACCCTACTGTTCTCCTATCTGGATAATACCGAAAAAAAGCGATGCTTCTGGTAAAACAAAGTTCAGGTTAGTAATCGACTATCGCAAACTAAACGAAATTACTATTGATGATAAATACCCAATTCCTGTCATGGATAAAATACTAGATAAGCTAGGTCTCAATATTTCACTACCATAGATTTAGCAAAAGGTTTTCATCAGATTCAAATGGATGAAAGCTCGATTCAAAAAACAGCTTTTTCCACAAAAAATAGACATTACGAGTACACTCGAATGCCGTTTGGACTGAAGAACGCACCTGCAACATTTCAATCTAATCTACAATCTATTAGAAGACCTAATTTACAAAGATTGTTTAGTTTACATGGACGATATAATAGTTTTTTCCACTTCATTGGAATAACACATGTTATCTCTACGTAAAGTATTTGCTAAATTACAAGAAGCTAATCTAAAGTTACAACTTGACAAATGTGAATTTATGAAAAGAGAAACAGAGTTCTTAGGACACATTGTAACTACGGAAGGCATAAAGCCCAACCCAAATAAAATAGAAGCCATACAGAAATTCCCATTACCTAAAACTAATAAAGAAATAAAATCATTTTTAGGACTTTGCGGTTTCTACCGTAAATTTATCCCTAACTTTGCAAAAATTGCTAAACCAATAACACAAAAACTAAAAAAAGGTTCCGTTATAAATTCTAAAGATACCGAGTATATATCAGCCTTCGAAAAATTAAAATTTTTAATTATGTCCGAACCAATATTAATTTACCCAAATTTCGAAAAAACATTCTCATTAACCACAGATGCAAGCAAGGCCGCTCTAGGTGCTGTATTATCACAGGATCGTAAACCCGTTTGTTACGCTAGCCGAACTCTCAATGAACATGAACTTAATTATTCAGCAATAGAAAAAGAACTTTTAGCTATTGTCTGGGCCACTAAATACTTCAGGTTGTATCTTTTTGGTCGTAAATTTCAGATTCTTAGTGATCATCAACCTTTTGTTTGGCTCCTTGATATTAGGAACCAAACATGAAACTCCAAAGATGGAAAATCAGACTAAATGAGTTTGATTACCATATAAAATATGTACCACGTTTAAAAATTGAAAACTTCTACGGCGAATCTCCCACTTCAGCTGCTACCGTACATAGTAGCCATGAAGATAACCAAAATTACATTTCCTTTACGGAAAGACCAATAAACTACTATAATAGACAAATAGAATTTGTCAAAGACGACAATAACAATACAGAAATAAGAAAATATTTTCATAAAACAAACCTAAAAATCCATTATAAAGAAATGACAAGCGCATATGCAAAAGAATTAATAAAAGAATATTTGTGTACAAAAAATAGCGTAATTTATTTTCATAATGAAATAGATTTCCTTACATTTCAAAACGCCTTCTTAGAAATTGTCAGTCCGAACAACATAACTAAAGCTATGAGAGCAACCAGTAAATTAATAGATATTGAAACATATTCAGAATTTAAAGAAGTAATTATAAAAACCCACATAGAACTCTTACATCCAGGTATAGAAAAACAAACCAAAATTTTTAAAGAAAAATATTACTACCCAGACTATCAAAAGTTAATACAGAACATTATCAACGAATGTGAAGTATGTAACATGTGCAAAACAGAACATAGAGACACTAAATTAAATTACGAGTTAACGCCAGCAATTTTCAATCCTAGAGAAAAATATGTTCTCGATTTTTATTTAATCGATAATAAAACATTCCTGTCATGTATTGACGTTTATTCCAAATATGCCGCCTTAATTGAAGTCAGCTCTAGGGATTGGCTCGAAGCAAAAAGAGCTCTACTTAAAATTTTTAATGAAATGGGAAAACCGTCCGAAATAAAAGCCGATAAAGACCCAGCATTTATGTGTGCTGCATTACATTTATGGCTAAAGTCCGAAAATGTTCACATTAACGTCACAAAAGTAAAAATGGAATTTCTGACATTGAGAGATTTCATAAAACTGTCAACGAAAAGTTAAGAATTATAAGCACTGAGTCCGACCCAGAGAATAAAATAACAAAATTTGAAACCCTACTCTATGTTTATAACCATAAAATTAAACATAATACAACAGATAAAACACCAGCAGATATTTTTATATATGCAGGAACACCTGCACATGACACCCAGCAAGAGAAAATTAATAAAATAAATAAATTAAACGAAAATAACCATAGTTATGAAGTAGATACTAGATATAGACAAGCACCATTAGTAAAATCAAAGACAACAAACCCATATAAAAAGACAGGAGAAATTACACAGATTGACGAAAAACATTATGAAGAGAAAAACAGAGGCAGGAAAATAACACACTATAAATCAAAATATAAAAAGAAAAAGAAAATTAATGAAACTAAATATAACAATAATTCCAGCACAACCCAAAACGACCAAGGCAATCCAACATAATTACACAATTTTTTTTTTGTTTTATCCAACATGTCCAAGGACAAAATCTTGAAGTTAACCCAATTCAAGCCAAAAATGGCTACCTTATTTTTAATACTGGATCAATAAGTTTACCAATCAATTACGAGTATCACTACTTATCTGTAAATATTACAAAAATAGAACAAACATATGATAACTTAGTAAAACAATCAGAAGAAAATGAAACTTTATCCCAAGTTCAATATTTAGCAGAGAAATTAAAAAGAGAAATGAATGGCATTAGAATAGCAAAGCGCAGCAAACGCGGCTTAGCTAATTTTATGGGCACAATTTATAAATACCTTTTTGGAACCTTAGATCAAGCAGATAAAGAAGAGCTTGAATATAAAATTCAAAATTTGTCCGAAAACAGCGTCCAAGCTAATGAACTCAACGAAGTCATAAAAACAGTAAATGAGGGCATAACATTAATAAATTTATTAAGTGCATTACATGAAAGCGATCAAAGATTAAACATTTTATTATTTAATTTACAACAGTTTACTGAGTATGCAGAAGATATTGAACTTGGAATGCAGTTAACAAGACTTGGCATTTTTAATCCTAAACTGTTTTAGTAGTGATTATCTAATGATTATCTGATTATCTATGATTATCAAACAAATATAAACTCAGAAAAACTTCTACATATTAAAACTTCCACTTGGCTGAAAACGGATACAAATGAAATTCTAATATTTTCCCATATTCCAAAAGAATTAATTAAAACCCCAATCTTTACAATAATTCTATATCCAGATAGTAATCAAAACATTTTAATAGATGTACAATGTACATAATGTACAAAATAAATTTTATGTTCAAAATAATCAAACTTATTTGGCATCTTCAAAAACTTTAATAATAAACAAATGCTTAACGGGCATACTTAACCAATTTAATACAGAATGCAGATATGTAAAAACTCATAAAGAATTTGAAATCAATTATGTCGAACCTAATATAATATTAACTTGGAACTTACCAAAAACCATACTTAACCAAAATTGCATAAATAGAGATATAATAATAGGAGGGAGACAACATAATAAAAGCTTTTAACTGTTCCATACAAATCGAAGACATCTCAATATCAACTACTATGTTAGATTACACACAAACGATTTATGTTAACAACAATATCACTAAATTAAAAGCCCTTTCTTATATAAGTTAACACGCGCAAGCTTAAGTTTGCTGACAACGCTGTTACGCCGGATGCCGTCGTGACAAAGTTGCAGCCGAAACCAGAGACTCGCACGCGTAAGCTGCCGGACCGCCCGTTGCCGAGATATAATAAATAAATCAAATTAAGATCCTTTACTTAAAATAAACGGTCTTGTTAATTGGTGCCCAAACGGAAAATAACCCAGTTACTCTATTATCTAACCGAAATAACTCTTCGAGCTAACGCAAAGAGTCCCGGTACGGTTCAATAAAGTGAATAACCAAATCAACAAGTGAACAGTTACTCTATTATCTAACTGAAATAACTCTTCGAGAAACAGCATATCGCAGCGGCCACCCCACCTCTTGATCGAAGTTAGAATTTCATGTCAAAAAAAATGTAAGTGAGATGTTCATTTTTATTTAAAATAAAGTAAATAAAATACTCATTGCTGTCTAGTGTGAGATTTCAGTGTTTATTAAAACAAACTTAAGTAAATTTCTGCCTGTTGCAATAGAGTGCTGAAGAACCTCTATAAGCCTAAACAAAAATTAATTCCGAAACGATTTGAATCTTTTATGTTGTGTCCGGGGCAATACCAAGAAAGGGCGGACGACAGTAGTGGCGACGAACTAATACCCTCATACTTAGAGCGGACTTTAGAGCAATCAAAAAAAATGAATACTGAACAGGTTGCCCGGATGGAGGCAAAGGTGCAGGCAGCCCTTGAGGAACAAGGCCGCTTATTTGAAGAGAGGATAGCCTCACTGACAAACCAGCTTAGTAAGGCTAGAGTTTCTGCACCACAGATAGAAATTTTCCAAGAAATTGAAATAGTGTCAGGGACCCGCTTCGACGAGCCCTTAGATGTAGCAAAATCCATCCCCGAGTTTGACGGAAAGATAGAAAACTACGTTTCGTGGAGGCAAGCCGCTTCCGCAGCCTATAAAGTCTTCGAGCCATACAACGGCACCTCAAGACACTACCAGGCAGTAGCTATAATCAGAAACAAAGTAAGGGGACCAGCAGATGGTGTGCTGGCCTCATTCAACACAGTGTTGAATTTTAAAGCCATTATTGCTAGGTTAGATTTCACATACGCGGACAAGACACCGGTTCACGTAATCCAACAGCAACTAAGCACTCTTCAGCAGGGCAACTTGCCACTAATACAATATTTCGACGAAGTCGAAAAAAAACTCACACTATTGACAAATAAAACACTAATGACGCACGACCCCGTCGCAGCAGCTATATTAAACGAAAAATTTAGAAACGACGCGCTTCACGTTTTCGTCTCAGGATTAAAAAAATCTTTGAAGTGGGCGGTCTTCCCGGCGCAACCCATAGACCTCCCCTCAGCCTTAGCTCTAGCTCAAGAGGCCGAATCAAGCAACGAAAGAGGCATTTTCGCAGCAAAATTCGCAAAAGTCTCAGAACTGGCGTCAGAACGCCCAACAGGCAAAGGAAGAAAATCCTCAAAACAGGAATCCCTACTTCCAAAAGAACCAAAAAGATAGAAATGACCAGCAAAACCCAAATAGCACAAAACAGCGCTTTAACAACCAAAAGTTCCAGGGGCGAGTCCCCGAGCCAATGGAGGTGGATCCCTCCTCGCGCTATAGGCAACCCGCACAGGGCTACAGGAACAATCACATTTACGTCGATCAGTCCATGAGGACCCAACAAAACCTGAATCATCTACCCCAAGAAAATAGTAGCAGTGACTACGAGTCACGGTCACAGCATGAAACGACACAGGTTGAGGACGATTTGTCCGGAGCCGAAAGCTGTAATTTTTTAGCGGAAGCTCCCTGCTTCCGTTCATAAGACGAACGGTTGCAGGGCGAATTATCAGACTTCTGATAGACACAGGGGCCTCAAAAAATTATATAAAACCCCTTCCCGAACTGGCACATTGGGTGTCAGTTGACAGCCCTTTTCAAGTCAAATCAATTCATGGGCACACTAAGATCGAGCAGAAATGCCTCATCCAGCTTTTCGATGTAAAGTCCTATTTTTTCATGCTAGAGTCACTTAATGACTTTGATGGCATTATTGGCCTTGACCTCTTAAAACAGGTCAATGCTCAAATAGATCTGACAAGCAACGTCATTAAACATGACCATGGGATAGAAAAAATCGAGTTCACCAAATGTCAACAGGTGAACCATATCCAAATTAATGACGCAGATGTCCCTCCTGCTATCAGACTCACTTTTGATAGTATGATAAAAAAAAATGGTAAAGGCATTTGCGGACGTTAATGAGTCCCTACCGTACAACATAAATACGGTTGCCACCATACCAACGGATGACGAACCAGTTTACTCATAACTGTATCCGTATCCAAAGGGCGTGTCTGACTTTGTCAATGCAGAAGTTAAACAACTTCTAGCGAACGGCATAATACGACCGTCAAAGTCTCCTTACAATAACCCGATATGGGTCGTCGACAAAAAAAGCATCGACGAAGCGGGTCACAAACAAAAGCGCCTGGTTATTGATTTTAGGAAACTAAATCATAAGACAACCGACGACAAATACCCTATCCCATCCATTTCGACTATATTGTCAAATTTGGGCGAGGCTCAGTATTTTACTACGCTGGACCTCAAGTCAGGGTTTCACCAGATCGAATTGGTTGAAAGAGACAGGAAAAAGACAGCGTTCTCTGTCAACAACGGGAAGTACGAGTTTTGTAGACTCCCCTTCGGGCTAAAAAATGCCCCAAGTATTTTTCAACGAGCCATTGATGATGTGCTTCGCGAACAAATTGGTAGGATATGTTATGTTTACGTCGACGACGTAATAATTTTCTCCAAGTCCAAAGAAGACCACGTCAGAGACATTGAGTGGGTCTTGAAAAACCTTAGGGACGCAGGCATGCGGGTGTCTCAAGAGAAATCCAAGTTTTTCAAGAAAAGCGTGAAATATTTGGGATTTACAGTGTGCAGAGGCGGGATTCAGTCCTCGCCCGATAAAATTAAGGCTATTAAGGACTTTCCCCCACCAAAAACACTATTCGCTCTTAGGTCATTTTTAGGTCTAGCACGCTACTATAGCTGCTTCATAGCGGGCTTTGCCAACATCGCAAGGCCCCTAACAGATATCTTGAAAGGCGAAAATGGCAAAGTAAGTGCCAACTACTCAAGAAAGGTAATAATCGAGTTGTCACCAGAGCAATATGAAGCCTTCGATAGGCTAAAAAACATACTGGCCTCCGAAGATGTAATGTTGTCCTACCCAAATTACAAAAAGCCTTTTGACCTCACAACAGATGCGTCTGGCTACGGACTGGGAGCGGTACTGTCTCAAGACGGCCGCCCGATAACGATGATATCGCGAACACTGCGGGGTAATGAGGTAAATTTTGCCACAAATGAGCGTGAGCTTCTCGCCATCGTATGGGCACTTAAGAACCTCAGAAATTACTTGTATGGTGTTAAGAATCTTAACATTTATACAGACCACCAGCCATTAACCTTTTCGGTATCGGACAAAAACCCGAATGCAAAAATAAAGCGTTGGAAAGCCTTTATTGATGAGCACAACGCGAACATAATTTATAAACCCGGAAAGGAGAATTTGGTAGCAGACGCCCTGTCTCGCCAAAATGTCAATGCACTAGAGGACTCAGTGGACTCGGATGTCGCCACCATCCACAGCGAAGAATCCCTCACGTATACCATTGAAGCCACAGGTTTTGGAAGAAGGAACAATTCCCCATCAGAAGACGCTTATTTTGTTTAAGACAAAAACTCGTCACATACTACATTTCTCTGACCGCAGCACATTATTGCAAAGCATTAAAGATGCAGTAAACGCTGACGTAGTCAACGCAATTCATTGCGAGCTACCCATACTGGCTTTCATCCAACACGGATTAGTCGCGGCATTCCCTTCCACCACCTTTAGATTTTGCAAGAACTTGGTAACAGATATTGTAAACCCAACGGAACAGAGGGAAATTGCGACAGCCGAACATAATCGCGCGCACAGAGCAGCGCAAGAAAATGCGAAACAAATACTTAGGGACTACTTTTTTCCAAAAATGGGTCACTTAACCTCAGAAATAGCTGCAAACTGTAGAATCTGTACTATGAGTAAACATGATCGGCACCCAAGAAAACAGGAAATAGGGAAAACCCCGATACCGTCGTTCGCCGGAGAAATGTTGCATATAGATGTTTACTCCACTGCCGGTAAATATTTTCTAACCTGCATCGATAAGTTTTCCAAGTTTGCAGTAGTACAACCTATACGGTCTCGTGCAATTGTGGATATAAAAGCTCCACTTTTGCAACTTTTGAACATGTTCCCCAAAACAAAGGGAATTTACTGCGACAATGAGAAATCCTTGAACTCAGAAACCATTAAATCAATGCTCAACAATAACTTTGGCATCGTGATTTCAAACGCCCCACCCTTGCATAGTCTCTCTAATGGACAAGTCGAGCGGTTCCACGGCACTCTTGGGGATATAGCACGCTCTTATAAGTTGGAAACACAGGTAGAGGACACTGTCGAAAACATTCTCCTTGCAACTATAAAGTACAACAGGTCAATCCATTCGGTGACAAACGAGAGACCCATAGACATAATTCACGCAGCCTCCAAAGATAGTACAGTCCAGATCAAAGAAAAAATCGCGACAGCTCAGCAAAAGACACTTGACCAAATGAATATAAAAAGAGTCTTTAAGTCGTATCTGGTAGGCGATCGGGTTTGGATAAAAAACAATAAACGATTAGGAAATAAACTATCACCCCTATTCACAGAAGGCATAGTGGAAGCAGACCTAGGTACGACGGTTCTTATTAAAGGGAGGGTGGTCCATAAGGACAATCTTAAATAGGCTTTTAACGTTTGGAAAATCATTTTTAACTAATTACATTTTTTTAGGTTATATCTTTTCAGTTTAATAATAGCAACCATTACCTTGACCGAAGCGACATTGAGACTCAACGACTACTCCCACGCGGACTACATACCTATAGTTGACGGAGACGTAACAATCTGGGACTCGTACACTTACTTGGGACACACGACGAACCTGACATCTTTCGAAACTTACATCGACGAGACATGGAAACTAATAGACAAACTACCCAAAGATCATATGAGACAGGTATTGAAAACGGACGTACAGCACATAGCCACCTTAATAACTTCCTTGACCGTTCATCACCGACAAGCACGTAGCATTCACATGATAGGCAGTGCCCTTAAAGCAATTGCAGGAACCCCAGATTTTGATGACTGGGAACAAATAAAATTCAAACAAAATCAGTTAATAGAATCCGAAAGCAGGCAGATAGAGATCAACACTAAATTCCAAACAAGACTCAATGACGTTTCAAGGGCCATCAATAACATTTTGAAACCAGATGCAGAGGTCGAACATTTTTATGCAACTATTTTGGCAAAGAATAGAATGATAATTACTAACCTTGAGGACTTAATCCTTACTGTTACACTCGCAAAAATAAATTTAATCAGCCCCCTTATACTAGACAGCATCGACATTAAAGAATTATTAAATGAACAACTCACCAATATTAGTATAACCGACCTTTTAGAGGTCTCTCATATAAAAGCTTTTCAAAATTCTGAATTATTGTACTTTCTGATCAAATATCCAAAACCTCTGTTAAGCTGTAAAAAAATAGATATTCTTCCTGTCCAGCATAATAACGTAATATTAGATCTAGAAGAGGGTAATACGGTGGCCGACTGCGGAACAAGGACCTACGCTGTACGTGACTGCGCTGCTACTGTGAGCACCACTTTCTGCAGAAGACTACAAAATACTTCATGCGCGCAGCAACTGATATCTGGAGCCGTCGCACACTGTGCCACACGCCCCGGTCACCTGGCGCCCGTGATAGTAATCGGAGAGGGCATTGCAGTAATAAACAACGCGACCATTAATGTAGTGGACAGCACTGGACACAAACAGATAATCGCGGGAACCTTCCTCGCGACTTACGACGATTACATCTCACTGAATGACACCCGTTACGTGAACCACCGAGGCATCCTGAAGAAGAAACCTGCTGTATCCACGTCAACCGTGGTCAACGTCACCCTTTTTAGAGAACATCTGAGCCTCCCATTCCTACATGACCTTACCATGAAGAATCTCCGCCATATCGGGGATCTTAGAACAGGATTATCTTCACGATCATATGGCGGCTTGGCACTCATCGCCCTATTCCTACTCCTCCTGGGCACCTGGAAATTGTACCAGCGCAGAATGAGAAAGAAGAAACCCGAAGACGCGTTTCAAACTAGTAGGGGAGGAGTTAACACGCGCAAGCTTAAGTTTGCTGACAACGCTTTTACGCCGGATGCCGTCGTGACAAAGTTGCAGCCGAAACCAGAGACTCGCACGCGTAAGCTGCCGGACCGCCCGTTGCAGACGCTGACTCAACATTCAGCCGACTTTCCAGCGGCAGCGGCGGCTTCGTGGTCCGACGGAGTTGGCCCTAAATTCCAGTTTTAATTTTGTTCTCCAATTGTCAAGTACAATGAATAAAAACAAATAAAGTTACTTTGCCGAGATATAATAAATAAATCAAATTAAGATCCTTTACTTAAAATAAACGGTCTTGTTAATTTATACAAGCTAAAGATATTTTTGAAATCCATAATAAAGCAAACAATAAATTTCAAATAATTACATTTACTATTTTAATAGTTTTAGTTGTCATATTAATATTCTATTATATCTACAAATATAAGAATATACCTAAGAAAATTATAATCAAATTCAAAAGACAAGTACCCACTCCTATTGAATCAAATATTATAAACAATGATGTAACAGAAATAGAAAATAATGTAAATCCTGTCTTGTATCCTAAATTATCCGCCTGAGGACAGGCTAATTTCTTAAGGATGGGGAAGTAGCATATGTACCATAGTATAACACTTTGTCACACACACACACCACACACACACAGTACATATGTACCACTTGATCACACCCACCCAATCCATTTGCCCCAACACATAAGTCAAATCCCAAGCTCTTGACGACAATAACAATTTCGGCCGCGTTAACATAAACAATTGATTCATAGACATAAACATCCGCCGATGCCGAAATTCGTTATTCCCACTAAGCAACCAAATAGCTTACGCAGCACAAATCCTGGTAATTTTCCATGCGAAACTCTCTTAAAGAGCGCAACCCATTTGAATAAAGAGGAGAGCCTTCAAGTTCATATAAACAAAGTCGACCAAGGGTTTGCTAAGCGTTCAACTCACACTCCAGATTTAGTTCTAATTCATCCACTATACCATTAAGACAAGAATTGACTCCGATTCAAAGTTGTATTATTATCTTGAAATAAAAACTTATATTTTTTTTAAAACTTGCAACCGCGAACTCGTTATTATATTAATGTAATTACGTTTTCATTTACTTTTATTTAGACTGTTACTTTTTATTAACAGTCTATTAAATGGACCGTCGCAGTAACTAACACCAACGCTGTAAACGAAGTTTTTCAAATAAAAGAAATTTCAAATCGGATTGGATTATGATGTTTATTGTTCAGTGTTCAGCTTAAGACTAAGAATAAAATGCAAGTGAGATTGAGGAGAAGCCTCTGTGTTTTAGGAATATTTTATTTTGGAAGAGCATTGCTCTTGGATACTTAAGTTTGGGAAAAGCTTCATAGAGAGCAGGCAAAACTGCTCAGGCCTTAGGATTTGTTTACAAGAACGGCTAAGTGCCGTTGCCAAAGAATTGTTTATTAAAACGCATACTGCTCAGATGGCTACAGTATGGAAATCAATTAAATGCTTTATTGTTTATAGTTCTTTGAAATAATTAAATTAGCCGGTTTGGGTTTCGCAAATATATATTGATATATATTGATATATATTATATATATATATTGATCAGGTTCACTAGACGAAGCGATCTGATCATGACCGTCTGTTCGTGAGTCTAAATGAAAGTCGAGATTTCGGGTACTATTTAAGCTAGACAGCTAAGATGATTCCTTATGCTCTCAATGCGGTCAAACACATCAGGATAACATTTTAAAATGTTGCTAATTTATTATTTATCATGTAATTATTATCGATAAGCTAAAAACAATTTGTATACGCAACGGACCAAACTGCCCCGCAAGACTATTGAAAACAGTTTTAGGTTTTTTTTTATTTTATATCTTATCTTGCTAATTTCTATCAATACATCAAAAACAATTTATCCACGCTCACATTTATTATTTTTTTCATTTTTGTTAATAGCCATTACAACTCTCAGGTGCTTTAACAAAATTAATAATTACAACTCAAAAGAATACTAATAAACATCAGCGAATAAAACATAAATATCATTTGTTTGTTAAATTATAGTATTAAAAAAAATTATTTTCGTTTTATCGGACTAAGATCCGTAATGTTTTTCTTTTTCTTTTTAAGTAAATCTCTTTTGTAAACATAAATCTGAAACATTAAAATCCGTATGTGAAAATTGGAACAGGGCCAAAATACATATTTTAAATAATTTCCAAAAATTTAATTTGTTACAAGCTCAGTGCTTTGAATTGGAACCTTACGAAACAGTCGTGATTGCGAATTATTATTACGCATGTAAAACAAATGTCACCCTATTAAAAAGGGTGAAAAAGCACATTCTAAAAATAAAAGCAAAGATCTTTCATAATTATTGAGTTTATTATTTTAAAGCTTAAGCTACTATTGCATTCTTATAATCGAAAGCGTTTCTTCAAACCGAAATCTTAAATGCCAATTGGATAGTCTTGATTTGACCGTGTATAAATAATACAATATCATGTAAATAATATTGTCGTCGATACTCGTACGTAAATATATTTCTGTAGGTTACTTTTAAATTGTCAAATGCTAAAAAAATGTTAACTAACATTTTAGAAATAGCCCTAACACAAATATGTGTGATACTTAAATTAATTTTAGTGTTTTTAATAAACTTGAAATCCTCTTAAATATAACATCCTACTTAAAACGTTTTCTAACAATGTGCTTGAATGGATTATAGGTAAGTTAAAAAATTCGTTCGAAAAAATTATATTCAGTGTTAATATATTAATATATATCAATAGCCAAGTCGACCGGGCCATGTCCGTCTGTCCGTATGATTGAGATTAAGCATATCTACGGATATTCCATAAAGTTTTAAAATTTCTCGATAGCACATCCACTAGCTGAGTAACTGGTATCTGATAGTCGGGGAACTCGAATATACCATTCTATCTTGTTTGTAATGTATCCGAACTAACACGTTGGCAATTGATGCTATCAGAATCTAACTAGAAAGCGAGTCAAGCTCAAATGACAAGCAAATAAACAAATTTAAAAACAGATTTCTTATCAGTTGTCTTAAAAGTTGTATCGAGTCTTGAAAACGTGAGATCAACGTTATGTTACAAATAAAAAATGAAAAACAAACAGACAAACACCCGAACTTAACGAACATACCAGCCCTATCACATACAATGCAAAAGTATTAAAACATTTGTTGGAATTTATACTATTACCAGTGGTTAGTCACGTATCTACAACAACCAAATAATAACAAAGCTTCGTTTCCATATTTGGAATTTAAAAACTGGAATAGATTATTTATTTTATTTTTGGCTTCTTAAATTCAGAAATAGCGCTGCTGGTATGGGTTTAGTCAAGATGTCCGCCAATTGCATATGTGTTGGAATATACTTTAAAGTAATTAGTTTCTTTTATATATTATCGAGTAAAATGGTATTTAATATCAATGTGCTTAGTTCTCTTGCGGCAAGTAGGATTATTGGCTGTACAAACACAACCCTGATTGTCTTCAAAAATTATTATTGGTTTATTTTTCTTGATTTTTATACCTTCAAGTAACGATCATAATGCTTCTCTGACACTTTCAAATAGTGTCATATACCAAAGACACTAGAATAATAAGATGCGTAACGCCATACGATCTTTTTGCACACGATTTTTTCGTGCTGGCTCTAGATAAAAAGAATCGAGAAGAGAATCGCAGAAGACGGCCAAAGTGGATACAGATCCAATACCTAGTCCTCCAAATGCAGCAGTAGATCCCAATTTACTGCCCTGGCAGACGATCCCAGTCAGCAGGAAACCTCCATCAATCTTTTTGACTAATATTCAGCAGATTATCCCGCTAATCGAAAAACTAAACTATAAGGTGGGGATAAATAGCTTTACTACCAAATCTGAACCTGGCAATAATATCAGAATCCAGGCTAAAACGATGGGAGCCTACAAAGCCATCCAAAATGTGCTTCATGACGCAAACATCCCCCGTAATTTTTATTAACCAAAGAGTTCAAAGGGTTTTCAAGGCAATGCAGTATAAGGACACAAGAAATCCTATGCGGATACATGAGGAGGAGGTTGTACCCAAGGCTGACGGCAGCCATCTCAAGCTCCTGCTACTAAAATCCCTTGGAGGACAAACAGTCAAGGTTGAAAGGAAACGGGTATCCAGGGATCCTATTCAATGTCATCGCTGTCAAAGCTTTGGACATACAAAAAACTATTGTAAAACCCCGTTTAAATGCATGAAATGTGCTTATTGTCCGGCTTATTGTGCAAACTGTAAGGGACACCACGTCAGTAGCTATAAGGGATGTCCTATTTTCCAAGAAGCAAAGTAATGACTTGTCAACAAAATCCAGGCCCAACACTCACAAAAAACGTACCCTCAGATGCCCCGCTAGGAGCAGCCCCATTCTTACACCCGTAAAAGATGAAAATTTAGCTCAAAACTCTCTCTCCAGCAAGAGATGAGGAATTGCCACTATCGTAAGTAATAGGGTCCGTCATATGGCCTTAGAACCGATTGAAAAAGAAATTTATACAGAGTGTCCCAATAGTCTAGTTGCCTGAAAATAACAGACGCAGCGAAATGATCGTAACCATCTCACTACTGTCCGCCCTCACTAAAGTGGTCCATTTTAATGACATTCTCAATTATACCCTATCTATGCGGCGACTGGAAAGCAAGACATAGACAATGGGGTTGCACCCGCGGCTGCCAACGTAGCGCTGCACTCTAAAAAGCCTGCCGATAGGCCTTACTCCATTTCTATTAGCAAGAGTTTTAGCACTTCCTCGCTGACTCCAGGCTCTCTCGAATTTTTGTTCAAGAGCCAGAGAGCGCTCTAGAGCCAGAAGCTCTCTTGTACGCATTCAGCGAGAGCCGATCACTGGATGTGATCACGTATGCTCATATATTGTAAGTTTGACAAAATATGCCCTTCACTTCAGAAGTTTATGGACTTTCAATCTATATTATTTGTACTCGATTGCCACCAAGTAAAAAACTGTTATTTTGCCCCAACATGATAATTATTTAAATACATCATAAAAATAGTATTAGGTAAATAATGTACATAATAATACCTAATTAATTTCCTAAATTACTTTATACTAGAAAATGTGACACAAAAGTATTTAGCTCGCGACGTGGAAAATATATTTGAAGTTAGTGATTCTTAGGCGCGCTGGTCCTGCCTCAAGAAATTAATTTTTCAAAAATTAGGTTGCATATGAAGTTTTGTAACTATTTAGTATATGTATTAGTACAAATTACTAGTATACAAATAAAAGAAATATGCATACTTATGTAAATTATCAATTTTCAGTATTTGCATTGCAAAAATCGTGTGCAAAAAAATCGTATGGCGTTACGCACCTTATTATTCTAGTGTCTTTGCATACACTCTGCTTCAGGGGATGAAGCTGCAACTGATTTTTGCTTCATGCTACTCCAACATATTAAACATAAAACAAGATAGGATTGCTGGCTTCTCGAATGGTGGATTGTTTATTGTTGGCTTAGAGGCTAACATTCACTAAATTGCCATTCGCTTTTACAAAACTTTTCGTGCGCTCCCTTTCGCGTGCGTTTTCAAACTCTTCTCCTTCTTCATTTTTTTGCACACGATTTTTTCGGGCTAGCTCTAGTGCTGGCTCCAGGCTCTCTTGAATTTTTATTCAAGAGTCAAAGAGAGAGCACTCTACAGCCAGCAGCTCTCTTGTACGCATGCAGCGACAGCCGATCACTGTATGTGTGCACACGTATGCTCATATATTGTAAATTTGACAAAATATGCCCTTCACTTCCGAAGTTTATGGACTTTCAATCTATATTATTTGTACTCTGGCAATCGAGTACAAAGTACTCGTAAGTAAAAGGTAAAAACTCTAAGTTTGCATTGCCTTAACATGATAGTTATTTAATTACATCATAGAAATTGTAATAGGTGAATAAATGTACATAATAATACCGAATTATTTTAATAAATTACTTTATACTAGAAAATATGTCGTTAGAGTATTCAGCTTGCGACGTGGAAAATTTTTTTGATCTTAGTGATTCTTACTTGCGCTGGTCCTGCCTCAAGAATTCAATTTTGCAATACACAGGTTGCATATGATGTTTTTTAACTATTTAGTATATTTATTAGTACAAATTACTAGTATACAAATAAAAAAATATGCATACTTCTGTAAATGATCAATTTTCAGTATTTGCAAATATTATTTTGTTGAATGTTTTTGTTATATTCTAATTTGATATTTGTAAAAACCGCTCAATTTTGGGTGGCTAAAAAAGCGCACCAAATGTATTCTTTCTTCTTTTAGTTCCTTTTAATTCGTTTGCTTAAATCAATACTGTTTCTCGAAATTTTAATAATATAAACGCATTTTTAAATTAAAAAAAATTGATTTTCTGATTTATTAAAGCACAATTGCGATAAAGTGCTATAAGTTATTGTCCTAAGTAGTACAAAATAAAAAAAATTTTAGAACTTTTGTCGCGCCCATATTACGTTGTGCTTGTACTGCTGCTTTTCGATAAAGGTTTGAACTTTTGAATTTAACATTAATTGTTTTATGTAAAAAAATTGGCTATGGCCGACAAAAAAAGATTAAATATCAGTGGGAACAAGTGCAGCGATTACCCCGCCCTTAAATTGTTTAGGTTTCCTAAAAAGGATCCAACAATTTTAATGAAATGGGCGGAAAAGTGCCAATTTACAGAAGATTTTGTGGCGAGCACTTCATCACTGTTTTTATTCCAAGATCATTTATATATATATTTATATATTTATATATATATATAAATATTCACTCAGCATTCTATCTCATAAATGAAAAATTAGTGACGACTAAAAATAAATAAATATATGATATATAAATATATAGTACAAAAATTTAATAAAATTAATTTTAAAAAAAGGAGCAAATTATATCGAAAAGCAATAGTTAGAAAACTAGCTTAGTTGGGGAACATGGAAATATTTTAATGTTTAACATTTAATATTTCAAGTCGACTCGAAGGTCATATAAATATACGACCCCATTACAATTGTAATGGCCTCCCCGTGGTGTTCCCTGGGTACCAAAAATTACATTTATTACAGATAATTAATAATAAAAATATTTATATGTAAACAGTAGCTAATTCGAGCGGCGATTTTAACTAAAGAATATTAAAACAACTTCTTAAAAAAAAATAATAGTCACGGCATCAATTTTTAAATATTATTTTATTAGCTCATATTACAACGAAATTGACCAAAACATTAATCAAATTTGTTTCTTAGATCAAAATTGATTTCGGACCGAAAATCGTCTTCTAGCACAACTACGCATAATGCACACTTTTTTGTTGACTGTTTTCACTCACACGAGCAAGTGTATTCTATTTTTAGATTTTTATGCTCTCAATTTTACGCGAGCGGGAAGAGAGCAATTATTGCCGCCACCAAAAAAGTGGCTGCATAGTGCAAAACCAATGTATGGCCGTTACGCATCTTATTATTCTAGTGTCTTTGGTTTTACTTAAATTTATCCTGGACAACAACCCGCTCGTTACATTCGGCCTCTCCTGACGATCACAGCGTCCTTGCGTGATTATTGATCTGCATCGTCTTCATTTGGCTCATCGGGGGGAATTTCATACCAGCGTTTCATCTTGTCTGATGAATACATGGACTTATAGTGTCTCTGCTTTTGTTGTGCATGTGGCATATCTTCAACTAGATATCCGTCGTTGGGCAGCACTTTAGATTCAATAAAAGGACCTTTGTGTCAAGTCTCTAATTTACGCGCCGTGCCCGTGTTAAAAGGCTCGTTCGCGACCAAGATAATGTCTCCAGAGCTACAGACAGTTGGCTTGGAAAGGGTGGCGTCGTATCTCTTCTTGGCAACTGCTCTGTGGTCGTTAACAGTGGTCGCAGTGTCAGCTCGAAGCATCTCGAATTCGGCATCAGTCATCATGCCTTGGTCTTGATTCTGGATCATTTCGTCTTGTAGTTGTATGGCAGAAAACCAGACGGCATCATCTATGATTGTTTTTGAGATCTTCAGGGGTGCTGTCTTCATCTCAAGAGACTCTTCAATTGGCGCTCGACTTAACGCGTCAACGTGGCACATCTGAGTTCTTGATCTATGAACAATATCGATGTCAAACTCTTGTATTCGCAACCACCATTTTGCAACTCGCGGTATCAGCTCTCGTTTTTCCATGGACGGTTTCAAAGCATTGCAATCAGTAATAACCTTTACAATTTTTCCATAAATGTAGTATTTAAATCGTTCCAACGATTCGACGACGGCTAAAGCTTTTAGTTGTAACTGCGGTAGTTTTTCTCTGGCTTGGATATGGCTCGGCTATAACATGCGATTGGCTTTAGTTGATCGTCATCTTTTTGCATCAAAACTCCGGCTAATCCAACGGCACTTGCATCTGTATGTACTTCATGTTCAGCATCTATGTGGAAGTTAGTTACAACAGGTTTTGACGTGAGCCATTTGAACTTTTGATCTTTGCGTAAAAGGAATTGCAATGGCTCGGAGAAGTCAAAACTTATGCCATTGCAGACTTCGAAAAGCCAAATAATATCACCGAAGAGCGACAGTTCTTGGGTTTCACTGGATATGGGTACGAATTTTCTCCTGAATTCTGTTTACATTAATATGAATATTTTTATTTTTTTGTTTGCAATATAGGTATATTCCTTCTACTAGTATGATTACTATGAATGCTATTACAATGTCATAATTGGCTTTTTATGGAATTGTAGTTCCTTTATTTCTTTTAGATTTTCAAAATTTTCCAGCGTGAACTGTTCAAAGTTTAGAGTGTTTGTGTATGATTGGTTTAACATATTTGTTGGGTAGTAGAATCTTTCAGAAAATTCTATTTGTTTGTTTGAACATTTTTTGGTTAGTATTTGTATTTTGCAATTTACGAATTGTATTAAGTAATTGCCATTTAGTCTGATATCTCTTTTATCACAATCTTGATGTAAAATGTTATTTTTGCTGTTTCTTATGACTATTGTTTCATCTATTTGTTCTATGCTTGCTTCGTTGTTTATTATAAATTTGCAATTATTGTATATTGTGCAGCAATTTACAAATTGTATTAAGCAATTGCCATTTAGTGCGATATCTCTTTTATCACAATCTTGATGTAAAATGTTATTTTTGCTGTTTCTTATGACTTTTGTGTTATCATCTATTTGTTCTATGCTTGCTTTGTTGTTTATTATAAATTTGCAATTATTGTATATTGTGCAGCTTTTGCTTAGTTTTAGTTCTATTAAAATTACATTTTCTTTATATTCATATATTTTTCCCTGGATCTGGGTAATAAGTAAATTTTGTTGATCAATTTGAATATGGTTTTTAGGTTGTTAGGAATTGGAGTAATTAATTTTACTTCTGCTTTTATAAAGTTCTTAGGTATTTTGATTGCCATAACTATTTTATCGTTTTTGTATTTTAGGATGCCCATTCTTTTTAATTTTACTTTGTTAAAATCTATTTCGAATTTAATTATATCTTCTTCTGTTAGGATTTGTGGTAAGAATATATTATTTTTTGCGGATGTTTGTTTGTTTATATTTTGTATAAGTGCATGATTGTTTTTGTCTAGTATGTCTAAGTGATCAATTATACTTTCTCTGTCTTCATTGTCCATTAGTCCAAAAAGTGTGCCTGTGTCTGTGTGTCTGTGCCTACACCATTCACCAGTCCCCTCCGTTCTCTGGTACATGGTGTGATTGATTTAATTTTAGCTCTAATCAAGTTTATTTCGTCCGTGATCAATTCTCTGTCTGCTATTTATATTATTATATTATATTATTATTATATTATATTTTATATTATTTTCTACCTTATCCATAATGTTAGTGATCTGATTAACGTCTATAATATGTAAAATAATTATAGTTTCGTTTACGATTTCCGTTGCATACATGTGTATCGGCACGTTTCCTGCTTCTTCCTGTATCGGGACCACTTGTAGTCTAGCATGACCCATTGCCATCATTGTTAGGATAATCATTGCAACGCACTGCGAGTGTGCAGTTACCATTACTGACATGTTGATTATTTTTTATTTATTTATTTTTTTTTTTAATCTTCCTTTTCTTCTTTCTCCTCATTTCTTCTTTTGCTTGTCATTTCCATTTTTAGTGGTCTCTTAATATTGCAAGGGTGAACATTCTCAAGCCCTGCATGTCTGAAATAAGGTTCGTCCTTATGTCTGAGTCGCTTATAGTTTTTTATTGGACCTTCATTTCTTTTTTCTTCATAATTTTCTCTTTTTTCATTTCTTTTGTTTATTGTTTTTCCTTTATATTTATTTATTATTTTATGCTATTCTTCTGCATTTTTCTCGTTTTTTTCGTGTTCTGGTGAACATTGAATTGTCGTATGGTATCTTCTGTTGTATATGCTTATAGCAATCTGAATTTTGGTTTCTATTGAAACATCCTCATCTAGCCCGCTTACTATCTCAATTAGAGTTGAATGTAATCTTTCTATGTTAGCATTCCCTGTATGTGCATTTGGCTTTGTTAAATGTACTTCAACATCTTCCTTATTTAAAAAGTTCAATATCTGTTCTGCTCTAAATTCATTGTCCATAATTATTTGGCTTGGTTTACCAAATTTGGCGAATTGGTCTATGATAATTTGAATTTTTCTCCAATTTCTATCTTTTATGTTGTATGCTGTTGCGACCTTGGTTAGCTTGTCTATTATTGTTACAAATGATCTATATTTGATATCAAAAATGTCTAAATGTATTGTTTGGTTTTTATGTTGTGGTGTTTCTGTTATTATGAATTTGGGTTTTATTGGGATTTTATCGTATTTTGTTTCTCTACATCTTCTACGGTTTGATATTACCAAATTAATGTGTTCTCGTAATTTTGGGAAATACATTTTGTCCTTTAAAGTATAAAATGCTTCATCCATGCCGCTGTGTAGTGATTCTTTTGTGTGGTAAAGTGCAATCTGTTTGTGAAGTTCTTCTTCACTTTCTATTTCTACAACTCTTTTTGTGCACTTTATAAATTTGATTTGTTTTGCGTCCCTAAAAAGGTCAATCAAAATGCATTGTATTTTATAATATATCGAGTCTGGTACCTCGGAGTACACTCCGATTTTATCTTTTCCAATGTTGTTTTGCTATTTTTGCTCAATATCCAATGCTGTGTCTGCTGGGTTTATTTCTATTATTTTTCCACCATGGCTACTGACCACGTCATCCCTTGCCGAATGGGTGACAATAATTTGCGTCTCGTATTTGTTTACAATATCTTCTTTTATGAACAAATCTATTGGCTCGTTCTTGTCTGCCGAATGAATAGTGTCTGACATTTCTAAATTTGATTCTTCAGCATTGTCTTTGTTTATCAACGGTGCTGTCTCTTGTCTACTCAGGAAATCTGCGACTTTATTGTCTTTTCCCTTTAAATACTGAATCTCGTAATCGAGTTCTTGGAGTTTTAAGATCCATCTCTTATGTTTATCATTTATGTCTTTTCCCTTATATTTTCTGCTTAGGTAGCTTATTGGTTGTTGGTCTGTTATTATTTGGAATTGTGAACCAAACAAATAGTGCCTAAAGTAGTCCACCGCAAAAACGATGGCCAGAAACTCTTTATCTGTTGCACTGTAAAGTCTTTCGTGTTTATTTAAGGTTCCTGATACAAACGCTACTGGGTGGCCCTGTTGTGCCAAAACTGCCCCGACAGCAAAATTACTTGCATCCGTTGTCACACTAAATTTTTTGTCGAATTCCGAAAATTTCAACACTGGGTGTGAACTGACAAGAGCTTTTAGGTTTTCAAATGAATCAATATACTCTGGATTGTTCTGGTTAATTGGATTTTATTTTTGTAAATATTTAATCATTGGGTATGCAATTTTTGAGTAGTCTTTAATAAACTTCCTATAGAAGCCGCTCATGCCCAAAAATCCCTTGAGTTGTTTTTCTGTTTTTGGCAATGGAATAGCCAGAATATCTCGTATCTTCTTTGGATTCGGTTTTATGCCCTCTTTTGTAAGAACATGTCCCAAAAACTCTGTTTCCTGTTTCATGAATGAACACTTGCCTGCCTGTATCTTAAAATTGTGTTCCTAGAGTTTCCTAAAAATGCTTTCTAAAGCATTCCTGTGCTCGCCCAAGGTTGTCGAAAAGATCAATATATCAAGGTACACCACATAAATCTTGTTTATGTAGTCCCTCAAAATATCATTCATTAATCTCTGAAATGTTGCGGGTGCGTTCCTTAATCCGAATGGCATTCTAACGTATTCATATAGTCCCATTGGTGAAACAAATGCTGTCTTTTCTATGTCCTCTTCAGCCATCAAAATCTAATGATACCCCTTTGCCAGATCTATTGTACTAAAATATTGCGCCTTACCAAGCTTGTCCAATATTGAGCCCATCAATGGCAATGGATACTTGTCAGGAATCGTCACATGATTCAAGCGACGATAGTCTACACAGAGTCTGTACTTTTGCACGCCCGATTTGTCCATTTTTTTTGGTACCAAACATATGGGTGAACTGTACTTGCTTCTGCTTTTTCTTCTTCTACGTCTTCTTCTACTTTTTTTGTGTTTACTATGCTAATTGTGGATCCTGTGTCTATTATAAATAAAAATCTGTGTCCCTCTATGGTTCCTTCTATGTACATTTTACGTTCGTCCGAGGCTACTGGGTAAAAAATGCTTGAGTATCTTCCTCCTCCGTGCCCTCATTATTTTCTTCTGTCAAGTCACACTAATGGCTTCTGAGGGATTGTCAGAACTTATATTTTGGCTTTGGTTCCTATTTATTTGGTTATTACTTGGGTTTCGAAGCTGTTGATAATTATTAAAATATCCCTGGTTCCGTTGTTGGTTGTTGTAATGTTGATTTCGATTTTGGTTCTGTTGTCCGTTATTAGTTTGTCTTGTATTCTGGCTTCGTTGTCTGTTATTGTCTCTGTAGTTATTTCTTTTGACTGTCTGCTGTTGGTTTCCGTTATTTTGTTCAGTGTTATTGCTTGGATTATTGTTGTCTATGTTTTTTCTGATTAATAGTTTGTGGTTTAAGTTTCCGAAATTTAGGACCATGTATTTGGCTATCTCATTCCTAACTGCCTGTACTGTTGTAAGTGGCATTAGCGAAGCCGATATTGACCCTGCTGCCAATTCCTTAATTCTTTGTATTAGTAAGGAGCTTAAAATGTTAACAAGGTTTTCGATATTTTCGAAAACCGCAAAATCTGTTATTTCTTCTACAATGAATCTTACTTTTATGTCCATATCTCTGATGCTAGTGACCCTTAGGTTGTTGATCTTCCTTGTCAGTCCCATTTGATCCAGTGTCTCAGCTTCTCCTTGCACTGGTTGTTGGTGTGCTTATGTTGAGAATTGTTCTGGCTTGGCCTTGTATTTTTGTGTTAAACACCACGCTGAAGACTTGGTATGCGTCGTCTCCATATTCTCTCATCACCTGGTCTACCGAAGCTATGAAGCCATGAAGTGTTCCCTCCTGTCCAGTAAAGGTCGGAAGATAACTAGTCTCTTTATCAATATTATTTCTTCTCCTCGTCATAGGGTTGTTGGTGTCTCTCTCCACTTGCTGATTTTTCACGATTTGGGTGAGTGCTTGAATGCACAACTGAATTTGGTTTTCTGTTGCCATCTTTGTAGCTTTTTTTTTTTTGGAAATTTTGGTTTTTTAACTTTGGGGTTTGTTGTTTTTGGAAATTTTGTTTTTTTTTTTAAATTTGTGGTTTTTTGTTTTTGTAAATTTTGGTTTTTTTAAATTTGGGGTTTTTTTGTTTTTGTAAATTTTCGAATGTTATCACGACTTTTATTAAGGGGGTTTTGAATTCCCTGTTTAATTGTCGCACTTCGCTATACATACTGTATTGTCTCGACTGGTTTGTGACAATATTACGATTTTCTCTATTTAATGCCACAATCAAAGTTTGTTTCATGCAGAAAATTTATTGTGCGGAAAAAAGTTTTCTTTTGCACTTATTTATATTTTCCGGCAGAAGGTTTTGATTCGAATACCGACTGCGCCAATTACGTGTTTATGTACACGTATGTTCAAAAGATAGATACAGTACCGAACCACGAACAAATTCGAGTCCGAGTAGATCGTATTTAATTGAGCTTTTTTTCAAAACTGAAAACTTATTTATAAGTTAGATTTCTTTTATGCGATCAATCGCTCTCTTTAATTCTCTATGGTTAGTTCTTATATCTTGAGTGTTTCCATGTTTACATTATTGGGGTATATATATGTATGTGGTTTCTTCTTAGCTTAGCTTAAGTGTATTCTTTGTTTATATAATATGGTTGCTGCTTTGGTGGCCAAAGTGTTCTTGATACTTTCTTCTTTGTTTATTTTACATTAAAGTGGATCGCAGTTCACACTGATGAGACAATTGTGAATTATGTGTTATTGGGGATGTGTTGCTTTTAAATGCAGGGGAAGGGGTAAGAGGAAGCAATTGTATAACTCCTCCTCCACTAGAGTTTGAATTCTCCTGAATTCGGTCTCACTTCCTGCCCAATCAGAATCGACATAACCAATAACAATATTCTCATAATTAACATTTTTTCCATATGTTAATTTTAAATCGATAGTACATTTTAGATACCTCAGAACTCTATTAAGGCATTTTCACAGTTCTTTATTTTTATTGTTTGTATACCGTCTTAAAATCCTTATGGATGTACTTAAGTCCGGTCTTGTACATTACATTATGTACATAAAGCATCCAATTAAACTTCGACATGGTGCTTTACACGATTCATTTGATTCTAAAGCTTTATTATCAAGCTTACTTGTACGTGCCGTACTAGCTGGATTAATTCTCCATATTGAATTTTCTAAAAACAGTATTAATATATGCTAACTGGCTTAGGCATAACTTGTCCACGTTTCTATCTATCTTTATACCAATAAAGTATCGAATGTCTAACTTTGTCTTCTGGCATTTTATCAGACCATGTCTCATTTTGAAGGTGAGAATCCAATTCATCCTGAATTGCATCTTCCCAATAAGATTTATCATCTCTATGTTTAATTTCTTCAAAGCTAGTCGGAATATCATTGAAGCTTGTAAGTTAATTACTTTGCTGGTAGCAAAGTAAAAAAAATAAAATATATTGGAGTTCAGTTAAGAATGACTTTATTTGTATAAATCCAATTTGCAACTAAATTATCCTAAGCTGTCCCTAGCAAGCTGTGAGTCTTTGGTTGTGAGCTGCGCTGCCCCTGGTGGCAGAGGTTCGGCGTCGGTTCCGTATCTTTCCAATAGGCCACGACATCGGCTGATGTTTTGCTGGTCAAATCGGTGCAGTCTTCTTGGAATCACTTGCATTGGTGGGAGCGGAAGTTGTTACCAATCAGATTCTTTGAACTCTACTTGGCAGCTCGGCGTGTGCAGGAAATTATCTTCTACTTGGCAGCTCGGCGTGTGCAGGAAATTATGCAGACGCTGAGCTTGCAGATTGAAGCTTGCTTATTGGGGTTCATTGTTCTGGATTTAAACATTTTTGTTGTTAACTCTTCCCCCTCCAATTTATGCTTCTCCTCAAGCTGTCTCTAGAAGTATGGAATGTCGTTGAACTGAGGTAGCTGGTACTGTGCCTCAGTTGAAGATTGCTCGCGGGTTGTAGGTGCGAGAATCGCGGTGACTTTCGCTTCCATTCCAGGCGTGGGATCTAGTTGCAGGGTTATGATCTTCTTCCGTTGGCTATAGATGTGCAAACCCAGGATGAGAACCAGCACAATCCCAAAGAGCGTTAGCAAAGTAATGCTGTTAACCGTTGAATGTGTTCTTATGTTCATCAGCTGTCCAGTGTTGTTTATGTGCAATGCTTCCAATGCTTCAAGAGATAGAACCTTAAGTCTTTCTTTTTATTCGGCAGTAAACTGCACAAGAGGTGCTCCGGGGGTCGAGACTGTAGGTTCCAAGTTGCTGAACTGCTGGTTGTCGATAATTATCGAGTCATTTGATAGTTGAACCAGATAGGTGCCCTCTAGGTGAAGTTCTGTGTTGTTCCAGGTTGCGTTTCCATCGTAGTCGTTTAGTAGGATGATTCCATCGTCGACTTCTTCTATTTTGGGTACATGGTCGGCATTGCTAAAACTACACAGCGCTTTCTGTCCCTGATCTAACTTTGGTATACATTTTGAATTACTTATATTAACAATTTTCTTCTTATCGCATATTTTTATATATTCTACGGTTTTACAAGTTTGGGGAATGCCATAGGTAAGGTTTTTGAAAACAAAGATTTCTTGAAAGTTTAAGTGTAGATTGAATTGTTTTTTACTATGGGTTTTATAATAAGGTCTTGGTATTGTATTTCTTCTAAGTTTGGAACTTTTACAATATACAGAAGTGTTGTTTTATTATGTAGAATTGACACATCGGAAAACTCCATTATTTCTTCCATTGATAGGTTTGGCATATTATTTCTTTTAAAAATTTTTTCGATTTCAATTAGCTCATCTTCATTTAATACAAGTGTGTTAACTACGTTTAATCGTGCCCATTGAATGGCATATTTAATGTTAATAATTTTTTCTTTTAAAAGGCGAATCTGGTTGTGCAAACTAATAGCCGTCTCGATACTTACTGAACTGCTTTTTTGAATAGAATTGCTGAGAGCGTTAGATACTGAAGTGAGTTTATTTATTCTTCCTTCTAACTGTTTGTTAACAATGACCTGTTGGTTATTATTGTCAATAAGTTTATCTAAGTTCTGCTCTATCATAACCAGGTCATCATGATCTGGACTACCCGCTATGTACTTCCATCCTGACCCTAGCCAATTTAAGGACTTAGTTTTTCGAGTTTTGGGAAAGGCTGTGATTGTTCGGAATGTGTGGGTAGTAGTGTTTATCTCATGGTGAAGGGTAGCGTATAATGGACTGCGTTTAAGGCTATTTTCCGTATGTTCATGTAAAATATCTAAAGCGGTTTGGATTTGGTCGAGGTTAATGAGGTGTATTAGTTTAGTTGTTGAGATTTGTAGCTTTCCGATCCCCTTGTTCATTGTCAGTATCTGTGCGTTCGTATAGTTTGTAAGGTTCATCGTTCCACTGACATCGTTCGTAATCCATAGTAATATCCTGAAAAATTTTAGATTTTGATATGGCTTTTATGTACCGTTTTTCCCGATTCTGTTGTTACTGTAGTGTGCTTGTTTTCCTTAACTATTTCTTTCCTATATCTTGGGGAAAGCTTTGAACGTAATCTAGTGTTTATTTTTACGAATATTTCTTCTCCTGGCTGATAGTTTAGTATTTCGTTTTTTTCCTTATTGTGGTTTGTTCGGTCCATTTGCTGTTTATTTTTAAGTCTTTCAATATTGTCTTGTCTGGCTGTCTCGTATTGGTCCGGGTCTGTTGTTACTCTCCTACCGAAGAATACTTCTAATGGTCGTTTCTTTGTAACCGAATGAAAACTGTAATTGTACTCGTAAACTGCCCTTTCTAAAAGTTCTTTAAAATTTCTCTCAGTGCCCTCTTTCTTGAGGCATCTCATTATCTCTGAGAGTGTTGAATGGAATCGTTCTACCTGACCGTTAACGGTACTTTTGTATGGTGGGGCAGTATAGACTTCTTTCTGTAGCTGCTCCAACATGAACTTAATTGATTGGGAATTGAAAGCTTTTTCGTTGTCCATAATGATAAGTTTTGGGACTCCGAAATAAAATATAATGTCACGCAAAGGGGTTCTGATATCTTCTATTGCTTTTGAATTTATAATTCGTGCTTGCGCTAATTTAGAAAACTTATCTATTGCAGTGAGTACTAAGTGTCGTTCTGTAGAATAAATGTCAATGTGCAATATGTGACCGGGGTATTCTGGAATAGGAGTTTCTTGAAGTTCCGGATTTGGGGGGTGTCTGTCATATTTAGCTTCCTTGCAAAGTTTACATTGCTTAACTAAATGTATCATTTTTTGTTTCATTCTTGGAAAATAATAGGTTTCTGCTAGTTGCTTTTGATTTTCTAGAGCGTTTCGATGTGCTCTCCTATGTATTTGGAGAATTCTTTCTTCCTGTTCAGTTTCGTCTGTCAAGTCTTCTACCCTGAATTGGGTGAATCGAGTTTTGATTCCTTTAAAGTGACTTCTGTAGGTTGTCTGTATTTTTCCCATAATGTCTTCAGTCGTGTGAATGCCGTTAATTACGGAAGGGTTGAGGTGTTTTTTTAGGTCTGTTATTATATCGTCCGTGGTGTATTCGAGTCGGTATATTTCATGTCTATGGAAAGTAGGAAATGGGATGGTGAACTTGTAGTCGTATTTATCTGATTTATAAAACAATATTTGATTTTTGAAAACGTTTATTGGAGCTTCGACGCTAGGGATTAGGTCATGGCTAAAACTTTCGGCGCTATGTTGTGTAGAGGCAACAGAGTTAATCTGCTTGAGAGCGCGTCTGCAACAACATTTTCTTTTCCCGGTTTATAGAATATTTCATAATCATATTCCTCCAAATAAGCTTTCCATCTCTTGATTTTGGCGTTTCCATTTCAGCTACTCAGAGAATGTGTTAAAGGTTGATGATCTGTAAAGATCTTAACCTTTGCTTTACCGTATAGATAATTTTTGAGGGCCTTGAGTTCCCAAATTATGGCTAACATTTCTTTTTCGTTCGCCGCGTAGTTCTCTTCGGCTTTGGAAAGTGTTCTAGAAAGAAATGATATAGGGTTGTTGTCTTGCGATAGAACTGCGCCGATCTCGAAATTTGAAGCATCAGTAGTTAAATGGAATTCCTTATTGAAATCTGGGTAACGGAGAATTATTTCTTTTGACACTAAGTTACTTTTAAGCTTCTTGAAAGATTCTAGAGCTTCTTTGCCTAGTGAAGTTATTTTTTGGATGACATTCTTTTGGACACGTGTCCATCTTGCCCTCTTAAAAGTGAAGTTAGGGGTTTTGCCAATTTGGTATAATTTTGTATAAATCTTCTATAATAGCCGGAAAGGCCTAGGAAGGATCTTAGATCCCTCAAAGTTTTAGGGCAGGGATAATTTGCTATCGCTGCCACTTTACTCGGGTTTGTTTCTATTCCCCTATCGGAGACAAAAAATCCAAGGAATTCGACTTTGTTTTTCATGAACTCACATTTGTCTAGCTGACATTTCATGTTGGCGTTCTGAGAAGACGGAGAAGGCGGTCTTTTCTATGTCACTATTTTTTAAAGAGATTTGATGGAAACCACTTTTCAGATCTAAGACGGACAATACTTTATTGTCCCCTAATTGGGTAAGTACCTCATTTATCTAAGGAATAGGGTATTTATCTGCAATGGTTATTTTATTGAGTTTGCTTTAACCAATAACCATGCGATATTTTTTTTCGCCTGAAGCGTCTGCCTTTTTGGGTACAATCCACACTGGTGAATTGTATGGGGACCTAGAAGGTCGAATTATACCATCTTCTAAAAGTTCTTTTATCTGTTTGTTTACTTCATCTTGCAGTGTCATTGGATACTGATAGAATTTCGAGTAAATAGGTTTATCGGACGAGGTTCGGATCGTTGCTTTTACGTTTGTTGTGTAGGTCAGTTTTTAATTTGGGTCTGCGAACAAGTCTAGAAACGACTTGAGTAATTCGCTTAGCTTGGTTTTTTGTTTGTCGGACAAGTGGGATGTTCTCGGAATAATTGTGTTGACTGCTTCGAATGTTTTTTCTTTTATGGGGATCGAGACACCGTTCTTTAATATCATAATATTTTTGCTGATTTTTTTTACTGCCCCTAATTCTCTTAAACTATCATTGCCCAAAATGGCATCGAAAGATTTTAATGTGGGCAACAGAAAAAATTTAGCTTCAACATCCTGAATATTAAAAAGGTTTGCGTAATTACTGTGCTGCCGCCTACTGAGACAGCATTGAAAGGTGATTTATTCTGTATAGGGTTATTGACGAATTTAGGTTGGATATAATTTCGGTTTGAACGGTGTCTATAAGTATTCTAATAAATTTGCCATTCCTCATATTGCATAGAAAGTATGAAAGGGAGGAATTTTTTATTCTAAAAAATTCAACCCAGCGTTGTCGTAGTAGTCGTAAGTGTCCGCTTCATCTATCTGATCTATGTAGTCGTCCAAGTTGTCGTCAAGGTAATTGTGGTCCTCGTACTCTGCCATAGCTTGTTCGTAGTCCGTCGTGGTCAATGGAGTCTCCGTGGAACGCGTTTCGTTTTCTTCTGTTGTAGTCTGTATGTTAAAGTTCCTTTGTCGCTTCATCCCATCTGGTGTTGGGCCAGGTGGTCTTTTACCTGGTTCAAAGCGAGGTCTTTTTATATAGTTCACCATTCTTGTCTGAACACTGGGATCCACATCCATAGGTTCTGGACGAGGCAGTGGTTTTGGGGCCTGTGGCCTAGGTGGCGCTGCTGTGGCGGGAATTGCCTATTCTGAAAAGGTCGAGGTGCAGCTACTGGCTGTGCAAGCTGGTAACCGAAGTTGTTCCAATTTTGTAGTGGTAAAGTAGTTGCTGTCCGAATTGGTAATATCGAGTTCTGGGGATGGAATTGCTGGTTGTCTATTGATAAATAAATGACTGCGAGGAGCAGGTGAAGGCTTTGAAGACTGATTCCTAAACTGTCTTGTCTGTCCTATGTTTGCTGCATGATTTGCCCTGAAGTTCTGATTTTCTAACTTGAGGCAAAGGTGTAGTGCCGAGGGTAAGTCTACTGGTTCTTTAATTCCCAGTAGACGAGGCAAATCGCCTTGTAATCCTCGTACGAAGGTGTCTAGAGCCTTATCTCTGTACATTTTCGTCATTAACAGTTCTTTTTCTCTTCCTAACCCCATACAACCGATCTTGTTTAGGATTAGGGATAGGGATGCCTATAAACCATTTTATGGAACTCTTCCACAAATTGGTTGGCACCCTGTATAAACATCGTCATTTGGTATTCTAATGTGTTAATGTCGCGCTTGTCAGCATAATGCAGAGTCAGACATTTCGAAATCGCTAACCAGTTCAGAGGAGTATTGTAAGATTCTAATGCCATGTCGGCGGGTCCTACAATTTTATTATGTATGGTATGTAAAATACCATAGTATTTCGGGGTACCCTGGAAAGCACTGTATGCTTCTAAGATACGGTCTACTCCTTTCCTCCAAGAACTAAATTCGGACGGATCACCTGAAAAGTCCCGGATAGATTTAACTATATCCGGTACTCTGTCTAAATCACCTAAGTTCCCTGCATGCTCTGGGGCAATTACCTGGTCTGTTACGTTTGCGAATTCTTCCGAAGAATTGAGGCGTCTCAAGAAACTTGGTAATTGTTGTGCTAAGATTTCGCTAATTGTAGCTGCTAATGCAGCTCTGTCTACATTTTCAACCATGATTCTATTGTGTTCTAGTTCTTCCTGTTGTCTGACGCGTTGTCTAGTCGCTTCAGCACTAAGTATCGAGGGTCTTATTAGGTTGTTCACGTTAGTCATAAAACACTTAGTACAACCGAACTAAGAATGGGTCGAGTTTAAAAAGACCAAGGGAGCAAATGATGGAGCTTATCTCTAATTACGTTTGAATTGGGTTAGTAAGACCTTGTGCTTTTACTTGAAAATAATATATTTTTGTGTCTTATAAATTTTATAACCAGTGGCTGCTTTTTCCTTGTACTTTAGAGGGTCCCTTGGAAATCGTAAAGTTGGTATTAGTTATATCACTTTTGTGATCTTTTTGTTTGTTTTATCGTACGCGCACCGGTCCCTGTTCAGGCGCCAGTTAATTACTTTGCTGGTAGCAAAGTAATCCAATTTTCAACTAAATTACCCTAAGCTGTCCCTAGCAAGCTGTGAGTCTTTGGCTGTGAGCTGCGCTGCCCCTGGTGGCAGAGGATCGGCGTCGGTTCCGTAGCTTTCCAATAGGCCACGACATCGGCTGATGTTTTGTTGGTCAAATCGGTGCAGTCTTCTTGGAATCATTGTTCTGGATTTAAACATTTTTGTTGTTAACTTGTATGAGCGTTAGAATAAGCATTCTCTAACAATCTATAAGATATTTATGGTCTATCTTTTAACTTTTCACTTCGTCTGATGTCTTCATTTTCTATTTTATCATCTGAATGATTTTATTCCTCACCAGTGTTGAAAACTGGATCGGCATTCTTAGGATTTGTGGATTTTTTACTAGGCTGTATATCTGATTTTGAACTATCAGATTCTACCAGACTTACTGTTTTCCAATAGAAAATTTTGTTTTTCATTTTCTTCTCCCATGGAGAGAAAATCAACTTCTTGTTCATCATCTGGACAAGAGTCTTCAACCTGTTTCACTCTATCCACAGTCCTAGAATTCAACATGCTGGTTTCATCCACCACAACATCCCTAGCTTTAATATATTTCCTCGATTCCACATTCCACAATTTGAAACCATTTGGTTCATACCCAACAAGTATGCACTTTGTTGACTTTTCATCGAACTTTCGTTTTCTAACTTTGTTCAATACATATACTGTCAAACCAAATATCTTAAGATATTTCAAAGTTGACTTTCTGTTATGCCTCATTTCATATGGTGTTTTCTTTTTGTTCTGCAACGCATTACTTGGGGATCTGTTAATGGGTAGCTGTTAAAACAGCCTCACCGCAAAAACTTTTACTTAGCTTAGCCCCACTAATCATAGAACGAGCCTTTCAGATACACCATTCAATTGTGGAGTGTGAGGAATCGTCAAATGATAGCTGATGCCTTTTTTACGCAATATTCGCGAATCTCATTAGATAGATATTCTCTACCATTATCTATATAGTAGCATATGTATAGTACCATATCATAGTATAACACTTGATTACACATACTCACACACACACATTTACACACCACAGTACCACTTGATCACACCCACACAATCACACCAATATCAAATGATAAATTTGCCCAGTAACACACATAAACTTATAACCCTAACATATAAGTCAAGTCCCAAGCTCTTGGTGACAAAATCAATTTCGGCCGCGTTAACATAGACAATTGATTCATAGAAATAAACATCCGCCGATGCCGAATTCGTTATTTCCGCTAAGCAACCAAATAGCTAACGCAGCACAAATCCGCTCTTAAGGAGCGCAACCCATTTGAACAAAGAAAAGAGCCACTCAAGCTCATATAAACAAAGTCGACCAAGGGCTTGCTAAGCGTTCAACTCGCACTCCAGATTTAGAATTAATTCATTCGCTCTATACTTAAGACGTGAATTGTCTTCGCTTCCGCAATTATAAATTTATTTGAACAAAGAATTTATATTTTTTTCTAAATAAATTACCGTGGATTCGTTATTGGCGCAGTCGGTGGTCCTAAACTTATAGTGACCAACAAAGAACCTTCGTGTGTGATTTAACTTCAACTTTGTGGCTAATCAGTGCTACAAGAAGTAACTATCCGCCAGTCATACAGTGCTTAATAATTAAAACCGCTTCAACTTGGTAGCCCACCATAATAGTGTGACCGCTACTAGAAGAAAAAAAAATATTACATAAGTGCTGCAAAGACAAGACCACTAAAGGGTAACTGAAGCCCCAGGTTTTGCATATCAACCAAAGACAGTGTGTAGCCCGCAAAACAAAAAGCGTGACCGCTACGAGGAGTGAAAAATAAAATAAAATCAACAACAACAAAAACAAGAGAAATAACAATGGCTCTACCACAACAACAAGTGCAACTACTCTCCGAGAATCATCTGAACCAGGCTCTTGGTCAGATTCGACAGGTACCAACATTTACCGGTACGACACTGGAACTGAGCTCGTTCATAAGAAGAATAGAGTTCATACTTCAACTATATCCATCAACTGACGTCCGTCAGTTACACGTACTCTTCAGTGCAATCGAAATGCAAATTGGAGGCGACGCCCAACGAGTATCCCAGCTCAGTGCAGCTAATGCATGGCCGGAATTGAAGGAAGCCCTAATCGCCGAGTTCAAGACCCAGACACCATTTGAAGAGCTTTTGAGACGACTATATAACACCCAATTCAATGGATCAGTTCGTAAGTTCATAGAAGAGCTTGAAGCAAAATGCTTTGTAATAACAAATAAGCTAGCTTTAGAAAATAATGATCTACATAATCACATTTATACAAACGCAATGAACAGTACAGTAAAAAATGTAATTATTAAAAAACTCCCAGATAGACTCTACATGCAATTAGCCAGATTTGATATAACAACAGTCAGTAAATTAAAGCAAATTGTACAGCAGGAGGGTTGTTATGACAGTACATGGTCCGATCACCCAAAATCCCAAAATACTGAAAATACCCAAAATAAAAATCAGTACAGGCCATACTATAACAACACTTCAAATAATCAAAATAGAAATCAAAATTATAATCAAACAACAATTAGCCAAAATAAAAATCAATATATGAACAAAAACAATAACAGCCATGACCAGCCTTTCGAATACCTATTCCAAGAATTTAAGCAAAAACTCAACCAAGCACAGACACAAAATCCTTTAAATTATTCCTCCAACTATCAACAAAATCCAGTTTCTTCATCCGTTCCGAGTCCGGCAACAAAAAGGCAAAGACCTAGTACCAGCGGCCATTCAAAAATGGATACGTCCGAAAATTTTCATCTACATGCCTCGGACGAAGAAGAAGACACAATTCCTTTATAAATATTGTTTTAAACAATATACCGCTCCGATGTGTTATAGACACTGGGTCTACAATAAACATCATAAGAGCAAACATTTTTAATTTCCCAGTTAAAACTACTAATTTACAAACACACACCATTAACGGTACAATAAACTTAAAGAACATCATAATTCTAAAACCAAGTAAGCTTTGCCCTACTAAACAAGTTTTTTATATTCATAATTTTTCCGAAAATTACGATATGATATTAGGTACAGGGTTCCTAGAAGACGCCAACGCCCAAATAAACTTTGGCAATAGAAGTGTAGTTTTAAACAACAACAGTTTCTTAATGGACTACCTACCAGAACGAGAAGGTAGCCTAGAAGACAACCCCGACTATTTGAATGTTTTACAGCCATCATTATCCACTGATGATGAAGCCACAAATTATGCAATAGGAAACGAGATAAGGGAATCAAATGAATTCAGGCTTGACCATCTAAATAAAGAAGAGTCAAATGCCCTTACTAAAATTCTTCAAGAATTTAGGGACATACAATACAGAGAAGCTGAAAATTTGACCTTCACAAGTACTGTAAAGCATGACATCAAAACTAAACATGAAGACCCAATCTATAGGAAACCTTATAAATACCCCCAGGCCTACGACAAAGAAGTCGAGGTACAAATCAAAGAAATTATTCAACAAGGCATTGTTCGAAAATCGAACTCACCCTACTGTTCTCCTATCTGGATAATACCGAAAAAAAGCGATGCTTCTGGTAAAACAAAGTTCAGGTTAGTAATCGACTATCGCAAACTAAACGAAATTACTATTGATGATAAATACCCAATTCCTGTCATGGATAAAATACTAGATAAGCTAGGTAGGTCTCAATATTTCACTACCATAGATTTAGCAAAAGGTTTTCATCAGATCCAAATGGATGAAAGCTCGATTCAAAAAACAGCTTTTTCCATAAAAAATTGACATTACGAGTACACTCGATTGCCGTTTGGACTGAAGAACGCACCTGCAACATTTCAACGTTGTATTAACAATCTATTAGAAGACCTAATTTACAAAGATTGTTTAGTTTACATGGACGATATAATAGTTTTTTCCACTTCATTGGAATAACACTTGTTATCTCTACGTAAAGTATTTGCTAAATTACAAGAAGCTAATCTAAAGTTACAACTTGACAAATGTGAATTTATGAAAAGAGAAACAGAGTTCTTAGGACACATTGTAACTACGGAAGGCATAAAGCCCAACCCAAATAAAATAGAAGCCATACAGAAATTCCCATTACCTAAAACTAATAAAGAAATAAAATCATTTTTAGGACTTTGCGGTTTCTACCGTAAATTTATCCCTAACTTTGCAAAAATTGCTAAACCAATAACACAAAAACTAAAAAAAGGTTCCGTTATAAATTCTAAAGATACCGAGTATATATCAGCCTTCGAAAAATTAAAATTTTTAATTATGTCCGAACCAATATTAATTTACCCAAATTTCGAAAAAACATTCTCATTAACCACAGATGCAAGCAAGGCCGCTCTAGGTGCTGTATTATCACAGGATCGTAAACCCGTTTGTTACGCTAGCCGAACTCTCAATGAACATGAACTTAATTATTCAGCAATAGAAAAAGAACTTTTAGCTATTGTCTGGGCCACTAAATACTTCAGGTTGTATCTTTTTGGTCGTAAATTTCAGATTCTTAGTGATCATCAACCTTTTGTTTGGCTCGATAATATCAAGGAACCAAACATGAAACTCCAAAGATGGAAAATCAGACTAAATGAGTTTGATTACCATATAAAATATGTACCACGTTTAAAAATAGAAAACTTCTACGGCGAATCTCCCACTTCAGCTGCTACCGTACATAGTAGCCATGAAGATAACCAAAATTACATTTCCTTTACGGAAAGACCAATAAACTACTATAATAGACAAATAGAATTTGTCAAAGACGACAATAACAATACAGAAATAAGAAAATATTTTCATAAAACAAAACTAAAAATCCATTATAAAGAAATGACAAGCGCATATGCAAAAGAATTAATAAAAGAATATTTGTGTACAAAAAATAGCGTAATTTATTTTCATAATGAAATAGATTTCCTTACATTTCAAAACGCCTTCTTAGAAATTGTCAGTCCGAACAACATAACTAAAGCTATGAGAGCAACCAGTAAATTAATAGATATTGAAACATATTCAGAATTTAAAGAAGTAATTATAAAAACCCACATAGAACTCTTACATCCAGGTATAGAAAAACAAACCAAAATTTTTAAAGAAAAATATTACTACCCAGACTATCAAAAGTTAATACAGAACATTATCAACGAATGTGAAGTATGTAACATGTGCAAAACAGAACATAGAGACACTAAATTAAATTACGAGTTAACGCCAGCAATTTTCAATCCTAGAGAAAAATATGTTCTCGATTTTTATTTAATCGATAATAAAACATTCCTGTCATGTATTGACGTTTATTCCAAATATGCCGCCTTAATTGAAGTCAGCTCTAGGGATTGGCTCGAAGCAAAAAGAGCTCTACTTAAAATTTTTAATGAAATGGGAAAACCGTCCGAAATAAAAGCCGATAAAGACCCAGCATTTATGTGTGCTGCATTACATTTATGGCTAAAGTCCGAAAATGTTCACATTAACGTCACAAAAGTAAAAATGGAATTTCTGACATTGAGAGATTTCATAAAACTGTCAACGAAAAGTTAAGAATTATAAGCACTGAGTCCGACCCAGAGAATAAAATAACAAAATTTGAAACCCTACTCTATGTTTATAACCATAAAATTAAACATAATACAACAGATAAAACACCAGCAGATATTTTTATATATGCAGGAACACCTGCACATGACACCCAGCAAGAGAAAATTAATAAAATAAATAAATTAAACGAAAATAAACATAGTTATGAAGTAGATACCAGATATAGACAAGCACCATTAGTAAAATCAAAGACAACAAACCCATATAAAAAGACAGGAGAAATTACACAGATTGACGAAAAACATTATGAAGAGAAAAACAGAGGCAGGAAAATAACCCACTATAAATCAAAATATAAAAAGAAAAAGAAAATTAATGAAACTAAATATAACAATAATTCCAGCACAACCCAAAACGACCAAGGCAATCCAACATAATAACACAATTTTGATGATCCTTTACTATTTTCTATTATGTTTTATCCAACATGTCCAAGGACAAAATCTTGAAGTTATTCAAGCCAAAAATGGCTACCTTATATTTAATACTGGATCAATACCAATCAATTACGAGTATCACTACTTATCTGTAAATATTACAAAAATAGAACAAACATATGATAACTTAGTAAAACAATCAGAAGAATATGAAACTTTATCCCAAGTTCAATATTTAGCAGAGAAATTAAAAAGAGAAATGAACGGCATTAGAATAGCAAAGCGCAGCAAACGCGGCTTAGCTAATTTTATGGGCACTATTTATAAATACCTTTTTGGAACCTTAGATCAAGCAGATAAAGAAGAGCTAGAATATAAAATTCAAAATTTGTCCGAAAACAGCGTCCAAGCTAATGAACTCAACGAAGTCATAAAAACAGTAAATGAAGGCATAACATTAATAAATTTATTAAGTGCATTACATGAAAGCGATCAAAGATTAAACATTTTATTATTTAATTTACAACAGTTTACTGAGTATGTAGAAGATATTGAACTTGGAATGCAGTTAACAAGACTTGGCATTTTTAATCCTAAACTGTTTTAGTAGTGATTATCTAATGATTATCTGATTATCTATGATTATCTAACAAATATAAACTCAGAAAAACTTCTACATATTAAAACTTCCACTTGGCTGAAAACGGATACAAATGAAATTCTAATATTTTCCCATATTCCAAAAGAATTAATTAAGACCCCAATCTTTACAATAATTCCATATCCAGATAGTAATCAAAACATTTTAATAGATGTACAATGTACATAATGTACAAAATAAATTTTATGTTCAAAATAATCAAACTTATTTGGCATCTTCAAAAACTTTAATAATAAACAAATGCTTAACGGGCATACTTAACCAATTTAATACAGAATGCAGATATGTAAAAACTCATAAAGAATTTGAAATCAATTATGTCGAACCTAATATAATATTAACTTGGAACTTACCAAAAACCATACTTAACCAAAATTGCATAAATAGAGATATAATAATAGGAGGGAGACAACATAATAAAAGCTTTTAACTGTTCCATACAAATCGAAGACATCTCAATATCAAACACTATGTTAGATTACACACAAACGATTTATGTTAACAACAATATCACTAAATTAAAAGCCCTTTCTTATATACAAGCTATTTTAATAGTTTTAGTTGTCATATTAATATTCTATTATATCTACAAATATAAGAATATACCTAAGAAAATTATAATCAAATTCAAAAGAAAAGTACCCACTCCTATTGAATCAAATATTATAAACAATGATGTAACAGAAATAGAAAATAATGTAAACTCTGTCTTGTATCCTAAATTATCCGCCTGAGGACAGGCTAATTTCTTAAGGATGGGGAAGTAGCATATGTACCATAGTATAACACTTTGTCACACACACACACCACCCACACACAGTACATATGTACCACTTGATCACACCCACCCAATCCATTTGCCCCAACACATAAGTCAAATCCCAAGCTCTTGGCGACAATAACAATTTCGGCCGCGTTAACATAAACAATTGATTCATAGACATAAACATCCGCCGATGCCGAAATTCGTTATTCCCACTAAGCAAACAAATAGCTTACGCAGCACAAATCCTGGTAATTTTCCATGCGCAACTCTCTTAAAGAGCGCAACCCATTTGAATAAAGAGGAGAGCCTTCAAGTTCATATAAACAAAGTCGACCAAGGGTTTGCTAAGCGTTCAACTCACACTCCAGATTTAGTTCTAATTCATCCACTATACCATTAAGACGTGAATTGACTCCGATTCAAAGTTGTATTATTATCTTGCAATATAAACTTATATTTTTTTCAAAACTTGCAACCGCGAACTCGTTATTGGCGCAGTCGGTGGTCCTAAACTTATAGTGACCAACAAAGAACCTTCGTGTGTGAAAATCACATATGAGTGTGACGATTTATTCGTTGCCATATTCTGATTTCGGTAGTGGACCAACTGTGTCCACTATCACTATATCAAATGCATTTGTTGGGGTTTCTGTGTGAGTCTTTGTATGTGTCGTTGTTTTTGACATTTGGCATTTATGACATCTACGTATGTACTCTTTTATATGACGAGTCATATTTTTCCAATAATAGTGTCTTTTTATTTTTGCTAGCGTTCTTGTGATGCCTGTATGACCTCCTTTAGTTGGATCGTCATGATATGTAGACAGTATTGATTGTATCTCTTTTTCAGTTTTTATAATGGTCACCGGCTGGAGTAGCGCTATTCTTAATGATTTCAATTTTATATTGCCCATATTTTTGAAAATATCCATTGAAATGGTTTCAAAGATTTTTTCGCTCGGTGCCAATTTGAGTTGGCTGATTTTTAGTATACCGGCTTGCATTTCAAGCCTTTGGAAGAACTGACCTAAATCAACATCAATTCTTGCAATAACTTTATTTCCTCGTTTTAGTAAACAAATAGATTCAGTTATTCGCAAGGTCACTACTTTTCGTACTTCATCATTTGTTATGACTTCGTGTACGTTGGGCTTAGATACATTTTGGATACTTTGCCTAGGCAATAGTTCCTTATTTGTTACTGTACAGTTTTTATCTTGTCTACTTTGTTGACTTTCAGTGACTTTCAGGACTTTATGTTGCGTGTCTTTGAGTTCTGTTATATTTATACGCGAGAGTGCGTCTGCTACAAAATTATCTTTCCCCTTTAGGTATTCTACAGTGAAGTCGTATTCTTCAAGCTCTAACCGCATGCGGGTTAATTTAGAACTGGGATTAATCATAGAAAATAGGTACGTTAATGGTCTGTGGTCCGTTTTAATGGTGAAATGTTTGCCATAAATGTATGGTCTAAAATGGGTAATTGTCCAATGAATTGCCGCTAGCTCTTGTTCTGTTGTACTCTTATTGCTTTCTCCTTTTGTAAATGAACGTGATGCATAAGCTATTGGGAGCTGAATCCCGTTACGGTTCTGAGTTAGAACCGCTCCGCAAGCTTGTTTACTAGCAACCGTTATAATGCAAAATTCTTTGCGAAAATCATGATATTGTAATAATGTGGGGTGCATAAGATTTTCTTTAAGGTATTCGAATGCGTTCTGGCATTCGCTTGACCATTCAAAAGGGACATTCTTTTTACATAATCTAGTTATGTGCCGTGAATAGTCGGCGAAGTTCCTTATAAATCGACGATAATAGTTGCAGAATGCTACAAATCGTCTTGCGCTGTCCGCATCATGAGGGACAGGATAATTTTTGATGACGTCATATTTCTTGTCGTCTGGCAATACTCCTTTGTCTGTGCATTTGTGACCTAGGAATGTCACTTCGTGCATGAAAAATGAACATTTTTCTGGATGCAACTTTAGGTTATATTTCCTACATACATTAAAAACGTCAGTTAAGTTTTTAATCATGTGTTTTTCGGAACATCCTATCACCATTAAGTCATCCATATAAAGGAATGCCTGAGAAAGTTCTAAACCCGAGATTGATATAGTCATCATCCTCTGAAATGAATTTGGTTCTATTTTAAGACCAAATGGTAATCGCGTGAAGCGATATGAGCCATTGCTCGTTGAAAAGATGTTATATTCCTTGAGTTTTCCTCAAGTTCTATTTGGTGGTAACCTGACATCAAGTCAAGGCATGAAAAGTATTTATCTCGACCTAGTTGACCTGGAATGTCATTAATTCTAGGGAGTGGAAATTTGTCAGAAAGTAGCTTTTTATTTATTTGACGATAATCATTTGCTAATCGCCATTTCTTCTCTTGTGAATTTGGTAATGATTTTTTCGGAACTAACAAGAGTGGGCTGTTATACTCAGATACAGACGGTTCGACGATTTTGTCGTTAATTTTTCTACTTGTTTTTGAATTTCTTCGATATCACTATGCGGGCTTCTGTAGTTTTTTATATAAATGGGTTCATCATCTTTAAGTCTTAATGTTTGTTTATAAAAATTGTTTGTTGACATTGGTTCGGTTAATTGATTTTTAAATTGGTCTGGAAAATTTTTCAGCTACGACATTTGTAGGGTTTATATATTATATTATATTATATTATATATTATTTATACACCATATAAATAATTCCTAAGATTTTTAAGTGCCCAATCTATGGCTAACAATTCTTTTTTATTTGTGGCATAAAGTTGTTCGGTTTTATTTAAAGTTTTTGATATGAAAGTAATTGGTTTATTATCCTGTGATAAAACCGCTCCGATAGCTACGTCTGATACTTCTGTTGTCAAAGTGAATTTTTTGTTAAAATCTGGTTGAACTAATTCCACCTGTGCTATTAGATTATCTTTAAGTTCGTAAAAGGCATTTCCGGCTGGTTCATCTAACTTTATTGTAATCTTGGTTGACATTTTCCCAGTTATTTTACCATTATCTCCTTCTAAGTATTTGGTTAAGGGCTTGGCAATTTTAGCATAGTTTCGGACAAATTTTCGGTAATAACCGGTGATACCTAGAAAACTTCGGAGTTTTCTAATGTTTCGTGGAATGGGATACCTCATAATTGTGGAGATTTTTTCTGGATCTGTTTTAATCACATTGTGAGAAACAATGTAACCAAGAAATGCTGTTTCTAATTTAAAGAATTTTGATTTTTGAAATCTTCACATTTGCTTTTTGTAAAATTTTTATTATTTGAATAAGATTGATATAATGTTGTTCAATGGTATTTGAGAAGATTATTATATCGTCCATGTATATGTACGTGACAGGTTTTCCCTACATGTTCTCTTAATATGTCATTCATGGCTCTTTGAAAGATTCTTGGTGCGTTAGTTAGTCCAAAGGGCATACGTAACAATTCATATTTCCCATTATTGATAGAAAATGATGTTTTTTCTATGTTCTATTCTCTCATCAGAATTTGGTGGAATCCTGATTCCAAGTCAATTGTTGAGAAGTATTTGGATTTCCCTAAGTTGGATAAAATTACCGATGGGTCTTGCATCGGGTATTGTGTTTTCATTTACTTTTTTGTAGTCAATAACTAGACGGTGTTTTGGCGTTCCGTCTTCGTTTACACCCATTTTTGGTACCACCATCACTGGTGAATTATAAGGGCTTTTACTTGGCCTTATAATATTTTCCTCTAACATTCTATTGATTTCTTTATTAAGGAATTCTGAGGCTGACATAGGATAAGGATATTGTTTGCAATAAATTGACAGTATTTATTTCTCCTCTAATTTCGGTTCGAAAAGGAATTTGCATATTTATTCTTGAATGCTCCTTTTCAATTTATTTCACAATTTTGTTTTCCAAATCTTTTACTTGATTTTAAATTATTGTTAAATTATTATTACTAGTCAACGACGACGCGTTCAGGATTTCTATTTCCAAAACTTCTCAATTTTATTTTGACGGAACTAACATCGTTGGCGGGTTCAGGATTTTTTGTTCCCAAATTAATTAATTAAAATTAGGAGAACCGTAGACCCACCAAACAGGGTATTTCCTACCGCTCTACCAGAGAAAAAGCTGCGAAATGTTCCGGAAACTGTTTCTATTTGTTTTCGGGGCGCGAGCTCTTGGTGTGTTTTGGAATTGGCATTAGCTTGAGCGTCAGATTGCGCCTGTGGTAGAGTATTAGTTTGGAGCATCGAACACATATTTGGAGAAGAAGAAACCCTGTAAATTAATCAGCAGGCCGCTGTTGTGACCAATCGAAATCTTATGATCAAAGTCATAGTTATAAGATGAATGCAGAGCAAAGTCTAGCAATTTATAATAGAACAAAAGTTCACGTCATGGAATTCGGAAGCTTTACCGAAAATCTAAAACAAATAAGTATTTGAATTTATTTTGATAATATTCATTAATAATAAGAACGCTAAGCCAAAGGTGCAAGAACAAGATGGAGAGGCGAGCTTAGATAATAGACGTCTGCACGAGTGCACTCAAAATTTTCTGTTAATGAGTACGCACAAGTTTAAGTCGCAATTCGGCGCGCCGAAACCTTTTTAGAGATAATTGAGCATTGGCTAGCATTGTTTTTGTTGTATGTGGAATGAGTGAAATTCAAACCAAAGCGGAATGGATAGAATGAGTGGACGCAGTGTAAATGTGTAGAGTTCTCGGAGAAAATTTTGGCATTCTCTTCATTCATAGCTTGCAGAGCAGACGCAGCAGAGCAGAAAATTTTATAATAATAAAAATGCAGAGCTCGGACGAAAGCGTAAGTACTTTAGTAATTGTAAATTGTAAAAAAATATAATATATGTGTAAATAGAATAACAAATTAATAATTAATTATGATTTCAATTGCCTTGAATGGTGGCACATAAACAAAAATATTTTTCCCCAATTATATAAAGCTAGCTGCACCATTTTTTGTATTCCTGCAAGCAGCTCAGCATCTGAAAGAACATTTTCATACGCAAGAAATTTAATTTCGGAAAAAGGTGCATTATTGCTAACAATTCTAATTCAGTAAACCAAATAATGTTTCTCCATTCTGTTATTGAAAATTAAAATAAATAAAATATATACTTATACATAAAAATTATTTAATGTCTTTCTATTTCTCTATGCCTTGCATGCAAAAGCAAAACGAAAACGAAAAAACAAACACGCAATAAATTTGACGTCGCCAATGCGGCGCACAGTTAACCGCTTCGGTTATTCCGATTACTCCGTCGCGACCACTCATTCGTGCTCTGCCTCTCCGTTCGGTTATACTAAATTTTTTACTCATGCCTTTCCCACATTTGCCAATTCCCTTTTAACTCAATGTCTCACTCATTCAGTCACAATTTTGAGTGAGAGACCATATGCTGCTTTGACTGTAGTCATGCAGACGTCTATTAGATAATGAGAGATAATCGCACAGCTGAGGTGCGTAGAAATAAATTATGCCTCCAATAAACATAAATTTTGTAACTGCTGTCTTCTGCGAGGCCGTACATTAATTATGTACAAATTGTTACTATATAAATATTATACTCAAGATCCCACATCCGTGGCGACTATGGTGTGGAGCCTTACAGTACCTGTTCATTTTGCTGTTTCTCCCAATCGCTCGGTCGTTTTTGGGCAGAGCATACAGCGGGAAGATAAAGAAAGGAGAAAATGACAAAACTAGTCTGAATTTGCAAATGCCTTCGGTCTAACCAGCTATATATTTATTTACATACACACACAAACGCGCTCTTGTTAGCGCTATAAAAGGGGACTCAACTATACATGGTGGCCCATGAGGATAACCTGCAAGTGTAAACTTTAATTTCGACAATGTTTTTGTGTTGAAATGGTACGTTAGATCGCGGCCGCGTTAAGTTTTCAAATCGACTCGGCGAATTGCCTGAAAAGAACACTGCGATACATAGGCGCAGATACATAGGCGCTTCTTCACTTATTCCCGGCTTGTCGAAACGCGGGAAAGGAAGACGGCGATAATTAGGCATGTATGGAATCTTGTGCGCAAATGGAGTAAGTAGATAAGTTGTGTGCGGGTCAAGAATCTGCCGAATTTTCAAATTACATTATAATTTGGGGTAGTGAATTGCGCTAAGTTTGGTTTTTTGTACACTCATGCTGACATAAAATCTTATGTGGAGGCTCCGACTTTCAAGCAATTCGTTAATTTGACGTTGCAAAATTTTAAAAAGGATCCGTAGTCGAGGAAAACGAAACGATAAGTGTTTGGAGCAGGTGGAAGAACTACGGAACGCGTTTCAAGATACGAATTCCGTAATCGTCAGTCTAGAAGGGTTCGCGTGATTGAGCTATGCCGCAAAGAATTTCCAGTCGGAATTCGAGGAGCGTGATATGGACGCCTATTGCACCATCGCAGAGGACTTGGATAAACTTCCATCCGGAAAATACGAAATACAGAACTTCGTCGTACGACTCGGATAGTACTTGAAGAACGTATCTCAGCAAAGCCTGCAGGCAACGGAGGACCAGAACCCACACGCATATTAAAGATGCTACTTCGTCGAATGTCCTTTCGAGGACATGTGCTTCTAGCCACTGCGCGTATCGCCGTACAAAATCCGGTCAACGGTCTACAAGCCAGCATAAATGCTTTCATCGATCAAGGATCTGAGGCAACCATAGTTTCGGAATAAGTCGTTCAGTCCCTACTCCAGAGCGGTCTGCCACCTGAGCATCAATTTTTGGCGTGGGTCCGGGGGCGGTCGTTTTTGCAAGTACACAGTAAATGTTGCCCGAAACCAGGATCGGATTTCCCAGAAAGCCCATAGCTCAATACACGGATGGATCCATCAACGCTAACATTCGAAACGGCATCTGCTCCCTTCACGGCCATCAGAATCATTCATTCAAACTAGCGAAGGATGAGCGTCGTTCATGTACTAAGGCGGAGGAAGTTATACGCGGACTCCATTCCTTACGAAGTGTATACGATAGAAGACACGGAAGATAAACGGACTTAAGTAGAGGTTGCAATAAAATCCGGATTGGGACGATGAGGCTTATATGCGGTATAAGTATGCAGCGGTGGATTCATTATTCTCCGGGATCCCTAGTTGGTCCTCCATATTTTATGCAGCTACGACTTATCTAAGGCTCGAGCATGAGAGAGAAGCGTGCTACACCACGCTATTGGCTGCAAAATGAGTGGTGCAAAATGGATAACCACGGCTAAGTGGCTTAAAACCTTTCAATTCAGACTTTCTATTGGACAGATGCTACAATTCTTCTGCATTGGCTGACTTTCGTCGCTAACACGGTCGCATCCATTTTGGATCACTATGGTGAAGAGTGGAGACATGTTGGTACAAAAGGGCTGCCTTGGAATTATAACGTATTTTGGATCACTATGGTGAAGAGTGGAGACATGTTGGTACAAAAGGGCTGCCTTCGAACTATAACGTATAAACGTATAACGTATACGTATAACGTATATAACCTGTGTTTATTCTTGCCTGCGAACCCCTCTTACAATGACCTTTTGTTAGCGCTATACGAGGAGACACAAGTATACGGTACCGATACATCAAATTGAATTCTTTTTTGTATTCATTTAATGTCAATTTTCAATTTATTTCCAACAATTTCTTTAGTTAATCCTTGAATTGCTTTGAAAGAAGAGACACAGATACCGCTAGATCTCTCTCTTGCAATTTTGTAGTAATAAAATTTTAGTAGTAGAGTTTAATGAATTCTTATGATTCTGTCTGAGAAAATTAACGATTTGATTCAAACTTCGGCAGATAAAGGTGCCCAGAAGTTGATTACGGCAACGGTTATGCAGCTATAATTGGTGAAGATAGAGCATGATCATCTATGTCTAATATAAGAACTGTTTGGAATTACCTTGGAATTGTATATTATTTAAAATTATAAAATATTATTTAAAATTGAATTTATCAACGATATTGAATTGTTACATAAAATTTGCTTACTGCTATAAAACATTATTCATTAATATCGATAGAAATATATTTTAACATAGCTCAACTCTACTGAATTTTGTATGCCCAATGTCATCTAGCAACCTTTGAAAATATAAGTTAACACGAGCAAGTCAGAGGGGTGCGACGACCCGCCGAAATGCCATCCAAGACCGGATGGACCAACAATAACATCGGCGACGCTGAGCCAGCCCAGTACCGCATTTCGCTTTAGCGAAAGCGATGTGCAAGGGTCAGCGTAATGCGAGGCGGGCATGTGCGCGCTGGGTGACCGTCGAAGGCACGGAACTCCAGACGGCACGAGGCGCTGACTAAGCGCTCTGCTGGGTCCGCTGCCTCCAACCGAAGACTTGGCGGCCTTAATAAATTTGATTTGCATTTAGTTCGTAAGATACCAGAATTCAGAGCAGTTGGCTCTAATAAAAAGAACCATTCAATACAAACGTATTTGGTTTAATTGACGCCCAACGCGCTTAAGTGTTGTAAAACCGTAAAATCCGTAGTAAAAAGATCTAGAAATCAAGGTCTCGTAATCGGGTTTTCTTTGAAAACACTTCGGACTCGCGCGCTGCACAATAATAGTGAACAGCAACAAACAAACAAAATTATCTAATACAAAAAACAAAACAACGCTGCACAAGCAACAGTGAAAACCGCTGCATATCAACAGTAATCAGCTAAATCAACGACAGCCAGAGGATAAACGGATCAACCAGCTACCGTCTTCGATGCATTTTTATTATACCAGTATACCAATATAACATGTAAGTGAGATCTTTATTTTCAATTTACCTCTTTTAACGTCAACCAGACATGTGTGTCAATTTTTGAAAAAAATACACATAATAAGTAACAAAATAAAACAAAAAAAGAGTGATTGCAATTAAAAGTTCAGGTATAGCGATTTTCATTTACAAATTTTTTAAAAAAACAAATGATGAAGAAGGAAAATTAAGCTCTTTCTCATACAAATTATAAAAAAAATTAAATTAAAAAGTATCATTGTCCGATGTATAGAAACAGTAACGAAAACAACGACAGTGACGAAGACTTAATACAGAGCTATAAAGACATAAGAAATAATAGCCATCAAGGGGGTTACATTGGCGGTACTGAGACCGACGAAGATATAGAATTAAGTAACTTAATTGACGGCTTTACAGACAAAGTAAAAATGGTTAACGACCAGGAATTTCAAAATCAACATCAGGACCTTCAACAAGAGGCAACAGCAACACAAGAACAGGCGAAAACCTCAGGTACCATTAGTAATAAAGATGTAATTAGACTCATGGAAGCGGCCGTAAATGGCGCACTAGAGCATCAACAAAAAATATTTTCAGAAAAGCTTAAAGAGGTTGAGAATAGGCAGAGAGTAAATGAGGGTGGACCCCTAGTGGTATACGAGCAAATACCACATAACTCAGCTATCTCTTGTAATGAACCGCTAGACTTAGTAAAGTCCATACCAAGTTTTGACGGAAAACAAGACGAGTATGTGGCATGGCGAACCGCAGCAGTTAACGCCTACGAAATCTACAAACCATATTTGGGTAGCTCTAGAACCTACCAGGCCGTAGGAATCATACGTAACAAGGTAATAGGCCCCGCGGGAGTAATGCTTACGTCACATAATACAGTACTAAATTTTGATGCTATAATAGCTAGAATGGACTGCGCTTATGCAGAACAAACTCCAATCGAGGTAACGCAACAACAAATGGTTACTATGCGTCAGGGAGAACTTCCCCTAATGACTTTTTATAATGAGATTGAGAGAAAGCTAACTCTTATTATTAGTAAGACTTTGTTGTCTTATGACACAAATACTGCCGCTATCTTAAATAATAGATCACGGCAGGACGCTTTGACCGCTTTTGTGACCGGGTTAAAAAAATCAGTCCGACATGTAGTTCTCTCAGCTGCGCCCAAAGATTTGCCATCAGCATTGGCTGTGGCTCAACGGGCAGAGTCTTGCAACGAACGAGCCTGGTTCGTTGCAAGCTTTAATAAAAATTTAGAGGACAAATCTTACAATTCAGAAAACCGTCGCCAGGGTAACCGTTTTCATAACACCCCACAAGGTAATAACCACAACAACTCCCAGGGTGTTTTCCAGAGAAACCAAAACAATAATGCACCGGGCACTAGTAACCAAACTAGAGGCTCTCAATTTTCTAAAAACCAAGGACATAAAGGCCAAACGCAACAGAACAGTGAATCAAATAATCCTCGTAAAAACTATTCTCAAAATCTAGGTCCTGAACCAATGGACGTTGATCCCACATCACGTTCTAAATTTAGGGGCGAGCAGACAGCTCGCAGTCGTCAATGGTTGAACCATACGACCCAAGAGCAGTCAAATGACCAGGAGTATAGGGTAAAGTCATCCTACGAAGCAGCGGAAATCGAGGCAGATAACACGTCCGATTCCGAATCATGTAATTTTTTAGGGGAACGTCCCTGCTCCCGTACATAATTCGTACGATAGCGGGGCGGGAAATCAGGTTACTGTTAGATACAGGAGCCTCCAAAAATTACATAAAACCTTTATCTGAATTAAAACACTTCAAACCGGTGGAAACACCATTTGAAGTTACATCAATCCATGGGCACACAAAAATAAAACAAAAGTGTCTGATCCATCTATTCAATGTTAAGTCATACTTTTTCTTGTTAAACAACCTGAACGGATATGACGGAATTGTTGGACTAGATGTACTAAAAAGGGTCAATGCAAAAATTGATCTAACAAAAAACATCATTGAGCATGATCATGGTACAGAGCAGATTTTTTACTCAAAATGCAGAAATGTAAACTTTATTAACATCAATGACGTGGACGTGCCAAACGCCGTCAACGAAGATTTTAAAAAGATGATCAAAAACAGATCAAAAGCCTTTGCGGACCCAAACGAGTCCCTCCCCTTTAATATAAATACGGTCGCCACGATCCGCACTGACGGGGAACCTGTATATTCAAAACTTTACCCATATCCGATGGGTGTAGCCGATTTCGTCAATTCGGAAGTTAAACAACTTCTAGCAGACGGAATAATAAGACCATCCCGGTCGCCTTACAATAACCCAATTTGGGTTGTTGATAAGAAGGGTTTTGACGAAGAAGGTCATAGGAAGAAACGTCTCGTTATTGACTTCAGAAAACTGAATCAGAAAACAATTGATGACAAGTATCCTATACCATCCATATCGACCATACTGTCGAACATTGGAAAAGCTCAGTACTTCACGACTCTTGATCTGAAGTCGGGCTTCCATCAAATTGAGCTCGCGGAGCGCGATCGAGAAAAGACAGCTTTTTCGGTCAACAACGGGAAGTATGAATTCTGCAGACTTCCCTTTGGTTTAAAAAATGCCCCTAGTATTTTCCAACGGGCCATAGATGATGTTCTGAGAGATCACATCGGTAAAACTTGCTATGTCTACGTCGATGACGTAATCATTTTCTCCCAAACAATGGAGAGTCATGTCAACGATATAAACACGGTCCTAAAAACTTTGTGCGATGCAGGCATGAGAGTGTCTGTAGAAAAATCTATGTTCTTTAAGGAGAACGTAGAATATTTGGGATTCATAGTGTCCCGAGGGGGAATTAAAACTTCGCCTGAAAAGGTTAAGGCTATAAAAGAATTTCAACCTCCATCAACACTGTTCAGTCTCAGGTCATTTCTGGGACTGGCCAGTTATTATAGATGTTTCATAAAGGGGTTTGCTAGCATCGCAAGACCTCTGACGAATATTCTAAAAGGTGACAATGGAAAAATTGGTGCAAACCACTCAAAGAAAGTCAAACTAGAGCTGACCAACGAGCAGCGAAAATCATTTGAAAAACTTAGAAACATCCTGGAGTCTGAGGATGTCATGTTGGCATACCCAGATTTCACTCAGCCATTTGACTTGACCACTGACGCCTCTGGAAGCGGCCTAGGGGCTGTTCTTTCACAGAAAGGTCGTCCAATCACCATGATCTCTCGTACGTTACGCGGAACCGAGATTTCAATGGCAACAAATGAACGAGAACTACTAGCAATAGTATGGGCACTCCAAAATCTCAGAAGCTATTTATATGGCGTAAAGAAGTTAAACATCTTCACCGACCATCAACCACTGACCGGTTCAATGTCGGATAAAAATCCGAATCCCAGGCTCAAAAGGTGGAAAGCGTTTGTTGATGAACATAACGCACAAGTGTTCTACAAGCCGGGTAAAGAAAACCACGTAGCCGACGCCTTGTCGCGGCAAAACGTAAATGCTTTAGATAACGATACACACTCCGACATCGCTACTATCCACAGCGAGGAGTCGTTGACCTACACTATAGAGTCAACGGAAAAACCTGTAAACTGTTTCAGGAACCAAATAGTGATCGAACAGGCAGATTTCCCGTCTATAAAATCAATCATCCTTTTTAAATCAAAAACGCGTCACATTGTGCGATTTACAGACCGCACAGCACTGCTTCGCTCACTAGAAGATTTAGTAAAAATAGATGTCGTCAATGCAATCCACTGCGAGCTACCTATACTCGCCTTCATTCAGCACGATTTAATCGTCGCTTTTCCCTCGACGACATTTAGACATTGTAAGAGCTTGGTCACCGATATAACAAACAGTACCGAGCAAAGGGAAATTATGACCACGGAACACAATAGAGCCCATAGAGCAGGACAGGAAAACGTAAAACAGGTCCTTCGTGACTACTTTTTTCCCAAAATGGGCCAGCTAGCGACAGAAATCACCGCAAATTGCAGAACATGTTCCAAAGCAAAATACAATCGTCACCCAGTGCAACAAGCCATAGCGGAAACACCAATTCCCGGTTATACTGGGGAAATTATCCACATAGATATATTTTCAACTGATCAAAAGCATTTTCTAACTTGTATCGACAAATTTTCAAAATTCGCTATAGTCCAACCAATCGATTCAAGAGCAATCGTAGATATCAAAACTCCGATACTACAACTAATAAATCTGTTCCCTAAAATAAAAACAGTTTACTGCGACAATGAAAGGTCTATCAACTCACAAACCATACGAACCATCCTAGAAAATAGGTATGGTATACAGGTCTCAAATGCGCCCCCCTTGCACAGCACGTCTAATGGCCAAGTTGAGAGATTTCATAGCACCCTAGCGGAAATCGCACGGTGCATCAAGATAGATCAAAACATAACTGAGACGACCGACCTCATTCTATTTGCAACAATAGAATATAACAGAACTGTCCACTCGGTTACAAATAAAAAGCCTCATGAAATAGTTCACGCTATTCCACCAGATTTTGCGGGCACAATAAGAGACAAGATCAAAGAGGCTCAAGAGAAAACACTTAGGTACTCAAATGAACACAAAGACAATAAGCAGTACCAAGTAGGCGAAAAAGTCTGGTTAAAAACCAACAGACGCCTGGGTACCAAATTAACGCCACTCTGCTCAGAAGAGGTCATTGAGGCTGATCTGGGCACGACAGTGCTTATTAAAGGGAGGGTGGTCCATAAGGACAACCTTCGTTAAGAGGGTGCCCAATTTAATTTAAAATTTTTTTTATATTATCACTTTTTTATACTTTAGTGACGTTTGTTACTCTCTATATTTTATATTTTTCGCACTTAGGTTAGGAAACTTGCTACTCCCGTTAGTCCTACTGACAACCCCCTCTTGGACCATAAAACTAAACGAATACTCACACGCTAACCACATACCAATAATGGACGGAGATATTACTTTATGGGACGAGTACGGTTACATGGGACATACAACGAACGTTACATCGTACGAGACTTACGCAGACGAGACGAAACACGCGATGGACTTCTTCGTGAAGGAGCACATGAGACGGGTACTTGAAACGGACTTGGAACGAATAGAGACTCTTCTGGACACACTAAAGGTACGTCACCGACATGCCCGTAGTCTTAATTTCATAGGGACTGCTTTGAAAGCAATAGCGGGGACACCTGACTCTGACGACTGGGACCAGGTGAGGCTTAGACAGGGACAGCTAACGGACTCGGTAAATGGACAGATAGAAATAAACGACAAAATACAATTGCAATTAAACACACTGACCTCATCCATGAACTCTATTTTAAAATCGGACAACTTAGACACAGAACATTTGTACGAGACAATTTTGGCAAAAAACCGTGTTGTAATCCAAGAACTTGAAAATTTAATACTTGCAATCACCCTTTCCAAATTAAACGTAATAAGTCCAATAATCCTGAATGACGTTGACGTAAAGGAGATTGAAAGTAAACATCCCACAAACGTTAGCGTGTCAGATATTTTAGAGGTAGCTAGCATAAAAACTTTTCAAAATCGAGACCTATTGTACTTTTTAATAAAATTTCCGAAGCCTTTGTTAACTTGTAGAAAAATAAGAATATTCCCAGTACAGCATGAAAATAGAATCTTAGATTTCGAGGACGGTAGCACGGTCGCGGATTGCGGTACGGAAACCTTCGCGGTCAAGGACTGCAATGTATCAGCGGGCACCACCTTCTGCAGGAGATCGAAAGCGCCAACCTGCGCACAACAACTCATCTCTGGCATGGTCGCCCATTGCAACACCCAGCCTGGACACTTGGACCCAGTCACCATGATCGACGAGGGAATGCTCATCACCAACGATGTAACGATAAATATCACCGACGAAAAGGGAATAAGCCGGATGATATCAGGAACTCACCTGGTATCATATACCGAAAAAATTAAAATAAACGGCACCCTTTACGTCAACAATATCGGAACATCAAAGAAGAAAGCCGCAGTTTCAGCCATGGCTCAAGTAAACGTTCTGAGGCACCTAGAGCGCCTTAGTCTGTCATCAATTCACGGAATGAGCGTTAAAAACCTGCAGCACATCAACCACCTCCAATCCCGACTGCCATCAGGCAACACCTGGATCTTTTGCTCTGTCTCCTCCACAGCCTCAATAACCCTGGTCATCATCTTTCTTATCTACCGTCTGAAAGCCAAACGTCAACAACCATCTAAGACCATTGAATCCGGGGACGACTTCATCTTAAGACAAGGAGGAGTTAACACGAGCAAGTCAGAGGGGTGCGACGACCCGCCGAAATGCCATCCAAGACCGGATGGACCAACAATAACATCGGCGACGCTGAGCCAGCCCAGTACCGCATTTCGCTTTAGCGAAAGCGATGTGCAAGGGTCAGCGTAATGCGAGGCGGGCATGTGCGCGCTGGGTGACCGTCGAAGGCACGGAACTCCAGACGGCACGAGGCGCTGACTAAGCGCTCTGCTGGGTCCGCTGCCTCCAACCGAAGACTTGGCGGCCTTAATAAATTTGATTTGCATTTAGTTCGTAAGATACCAGAATTCAGAGCAGTTGGCTCTAATAAAAAGAACCATTCAATACAAACGTATTTGGTTTAATTTATACTTTAATTAGAATTCAACTGAGCTGTATGTGCAACTCTTGGCTTTTTATTGTGAGAAACTGTTTCTCACGCATCCGGGCAGCAGCGAATTCAAGTACCTTGACCTCACATCAAACTTCCGATCTTTTTCAAGGCCCGACAATCTTGTGTTTCGATAGTTAAGCGTTAACGCATCAAGCGATAGAGGAAAACATCTTTGTTCCGTGTAGGAACGCAAGTGTTATTTTTAAAGGAAAAGCCAACGAAATTTATTGCCGGCACCATAAATCGGTAGCCAACATCCGTTCGAACAGAACGCGCTAAGCTTGCAGCTCCGTCAAAAAAAAAGGTTAATATGGATAAAAAAGGATAATCCAAAACAGAAAGCAAAAACCCAACGAAACTTTTGATAGTTTTTACGACTGTGTAAACTTTTTAGTCGATTAGCTGGAAGTATCGTTGCAAAAAATTCGAATGCCGGCAACAATATTGCTCTGGCTTCGATAAGCCAGAAAAGAGTGACATGCCTTTCGGAGCAGAGCATCACTGCCTCTAAACGAGACTCAGTTAAGCGCAACAGTCCCAATGCTTTTAACTGAAATGGATTGTCCCCGTAAGAGTGTCATCGGAAGCATTCATGTGCGAGGAAAGAGGCGACAGAAGCTTATTGTGAATAACATTTTTTAGGAAATTTCCAAGTTTATTGTAAAACACACATCCACATCCTTATGTGCTTGAGGCTAAAAGCAGCACGACAAAGTTGCGGTTGCATTATGTAAAGAGTCGCATTACATTCTGAACCCACTGTACCAAGTGAGCTGCCTGCAATCTCCGCATCGGAGCTTACAAATATGTGTTCTTATTGGACATACATAAAAAATATCGCCAAGTGTGGATGCACCCCGATCCCCAGTTTTATCAAATAATCATATAAAAAAACTGAGAATTCAAAACCGTCACATACAGCTCAGCATCAGCCCCACTTCTGGCAAAATTATTCTAAGCCCCATTCGAACCAGCTGGGTAAGCGGACCGCGCAGCCGACGGCGAGGACTGCAATAATCTAGCTGTAAAGAATTCCGCAAATGAAGCTATTACATCTTAAAACTCTGTCTTATCTTTGGTCGGGCAATCACACAAAACATAAATTTGGTGGGACGACCACAAACTCTCTGAGCTAGCCGTTGCAATCGGTTCGTTACAAGGGTAAGAAATCGTTCTGCGCTTAGTGTTTACGAAGTTAAAACTGTTTCGAATCCTCTGCGAACTTTAAATTACAACAGTTTAAATAGTTCTTATAGCAATGAGCATTTAGCACGGTCAAATTTAACCGAACACTAATAACCGGTATCTTAAAATTTTGAATAAAGTCTGGACTTTATATTTCTTAGGTGTGTCAACTCTTTATTAAACCAAGGAGGTTTGTTGGAGATAGCCGGATACTACATTGAAACACAAGAGTTAAAAAGTTATTTGATTGGGGTATACAAAATATTTATGGCATCCGCCATTATGTTGCAGGAGTAAGGATCGGACCAATTAAAGGCAGATATAAAATTATTTAGCCTCAGAAAGTTTATCTTCCGAAAACAAAGAATTCGTCTGGTTGAATAGCGGACAAATGATTTTGATATTCTAGAAATTCAGAAGAAAACGGAATGTAAGAGCACCTAATATAAACAGAACTATTCTACGTTACGGGACTTATCAAAAAATACATCCTCTGACGTGAATTTAACACTCTACCTCCCAGCCTGGAGGGACGATCGTGTCTGTATGTAGTGTATCTTTGGCTTTAACCAAGTTTTTGTGAACCTATGCAGACAAAGCGGAATCTCTGCAGTCCCAAATGGGACTTCCACTACAACGGATTGATCGGAATGCTCCGAATCTATTTCAAAAGATTTCATTTTGTTCGCAAACCCTAGGCAAGAATCACAATAGTATTTTCGATTTGGGACCTTACATAGGTCATTACTTGTTCGGTCGCTAAAACCGGCGCACTTAGTGTGTACCATATTATCACACAGCCAACAAGAATTTTTGGCTGCTCAGGCTTTATTACCAGACGCCATTTGTTTTGCAAGCAAAAAGCATTACTTTCCATGTTTGTTTGTTTCATACCACTGTACAAAGAAACGAAACAAAGCTTGCAAGCGAGCGCTTTTTTGATTTTGTATGGGAGAGCGAGAGAGCGTGTGCACAGTGCGGTTAATGTGCATACAAAAACAACACCAAACAGCACTACGGACAACGCACAAAAGAGAGAGTAAACAGAACACAAAGACAGAAAGAAACAAAAGGTTTAATATTTCGTTTGAAATAGTGCACAAATCGAAAAGGATTCACTCGCGAAGCGAACGGACTTTTAATAGTTATGTGTATAAAATATAATATAATAATAAAAAACTTAATAAAAACCACCACTGGTTTTGGCAAAAGAAAAATTAATTTGGAGCGCTGGAAAAATATACATTGCCGTTCGCTTTGAAGTCAGGAAACGAAGTGTGCCCCTTTTCAAAAAGGGTGAAATGGATGGATCCTAATGGATCCAATATATCTTCTGATTCGGAGCTTACCGCCCGTTTGATTATGGTTGACGCCGTTAAGGGGCCGTTCTCATTACTGATGTTTTTGTGACATCCAGACCAAACCAAATGTTTTGACTCTGTAATGTTTCGCAGTGTTTGAGTATATCCTCATCTGAAATTTCCGTAAGAATATGTTTATTGCTGGAGTATCATTGACGCAGCTTGAACCCGGATGGAAACTATATTCTGTTTAATTTTTGTTGCCTTTTGACTCTCTCAGCCAATCATTTTGCCAGAAATGGGGCTGATGCTGAACTGTATGTGACGGTATTGAATTCTCAGTTTTTTATATGATTATTTGATAAAACTGGGGATCGGGGTGCATCCATACTTGGCGATATATTTTATGTATGTCCAATAAGAACACGTATTTGTAAGCTCCGATGCGGAGATTGCAGGCAGCTCACTTGGTACAGTGGGTTCAGAATGTAATACGACTCTTTACATAATGCAACCGCAACTTTGTTGTGCTGCTTTTAGCCTCAAGCACATAAGGATGTGAATGTGTGTTTTACAATAAACTTGGAAATTTAGTAAAAAATGTTATTAACAATAAGCTTCTGTCGCCTCTTTCCTCGCACATGAATGCTTCCGATGACACTCTTACGGAGACAATCCATTATAGTTAAAAGCATTGGGACTTTTGGGCTTAACTGAGTCTCGTTTAGAGGCAGTGATGCTCTGCTCCGAAAGGCATGTCACTCTTTTCTGGCTTATCGAAGCCAGAGCAATATTGTTGCCGGCATTCGAATTTTTTGCAACGTGCTTCTAGCTAATCGACTAAAACGTTTACACAGTCGTAAAAACTATCAAACGTTTCGTTGGGTTTTTGCTTTCTGTTTTGGATTATCCGTTTTTTATCCTTTTTTATCCATATTATCCTTTTTTTTGACGGAGCTGCAAGCTTAGCGCGTTCTGTTCGAACGGATGTTGGCTACCGATTTATGGTGCCGGCAATAAAGTTCGTTGGCTTTTCCCTCAAAAATAACACTTGCGTTTCTACAAGGAACGAAGATGTTTTCCTCTATCGCTTGATGCGTTAACGCTTAACTATCGAAACACAAGATTCGAAGTTTTCATCTGTTAAAAATATGATCTAACTTGTCGGGCCTTGAAAAAGATCGGAAGTTTGATGTGAAGTCAAGGTACTTGAATTCGCTGCTGCCCGGATGCGTAAGAAACAGTTTCAAACAACAATAAAAAGCCAAGAGCTGCACATACAGCTCAGTTGAATTCTAATTAAAGTCTATTTTCAAAGGTTGCTAGATGACATTGGGCATACAAAATTCATTAGAGTTGAGCTATGTTAAAATATATTTCTATCGATATTCATTAAAGCTTGTTTCATAGCAGTAAGCAAATTTTATGTAACAATTCAATATCGTTGATAAATTCAATTTTAAATAATATTTTATAAGTTTAAATAATATACAATTCCAAATTAATTCCAAACAGTTCTTATATTAGACATAACTAGATTTTTATTGTGAATTTAACTCCCGTCATGTTTGAATCATCTTCTGGGCACCTTTATCTGCTGAAGTTTGAATCAAATCGTAAATTTTCTCAGACAGAATAGTAAGGATTGAACAAACTCTACTACTAAAATGTTAATACTACAAAATTGCAAGAGAGAGATATAGCGGTATCTGTGTCTCTTCTTTCAAAGCAATTCAAGGATTAACTAAAGAAGTTGTTGGAAATAAATTGAAAATTGAAATTATATCAATACAGAAAAGAATTGAATTTGATGTATCGGTACCGTATACTTGTGTCCCCTCGTATAGCGCTAACAAGAGGTCATTGTAAGAGGGGTTCCCAGGCAAGAATAAACACAGGTCGAATATATTTATACGTTATAATTATTCAGTGACTTTACTATGTACAGGCGCGTTTGTGTGTGTTGTGAGGAGTCTTAAAACTCCCCACAAATCGAGGTGCAGGAGAGCTGCCTAGCAACAGCGGAGAAGGCTGGAATGCAGAAGGAGTAAGGGCAACCCGGTCAAACGGGAAATAATGGACCTTGGACCCGAGCAAAGCGGAGAGACCGTGAACTAACGGTACCGCGCTGGACCTTGGACTCAGGCCGGCCAAGGGCACAGAGGTCGAACGGAAACGGTGCGGACTTTGGTCAAGCACAAAGAGGAGCGGCCGTGTGCAAAAAGGGGAAATAACAGGATTTCCCCGGCCTATAAAGGGGACTGCACAAGCGCAGCTCAGGACAGTCAATCGCGCGAAGAACCGCAGGTGTCAAGTACAAGCAGGACAGTCAATTCTAACCACGCGAAGAAACGCAAGTGTCTAGTACAAGCGCGGAGGGTCAAGTTAAGGCACGCGAAGAGCCGTACGCACACGGAAACAGTCAAACGGAGGTTCAGACTAGTGAACAGTCAAGACGAACGCGAGTGACGCAAGAGGACGATCCCTGCAAGTGGAACCTGGCACGGTCAGAAAGGTCAGTGGAGTCAGTGGTCGGTCAAGGTGGGCCTGGGAGGAGCGTTAGCTTGACCCAACGGGTGATACACCTCTCCGCCATAACATCCTAAACCTCAAGCCCGATCAGGGAACCGCTGTCGAGGATACCGCAGGACAACGAAGGCACCAGGCAGCGCACAGGAACCTGGCACGGTCGGAAGGGTCGGTGGAGTCAGTGGTCGGTCAAGGTGGGCCTGCGAGGAGCGTTAGCTTGACCCAACGGGCGATACACCTTTCCCACCATAACATCCTAAGCCCCAGTCGAGCCGGCACGGGTAACCGCGCAGACGACGGCGAGGACCGAAATAACCCAGCTGTAAAGAATTCCGCTAATAAAGCTACTACATCCTAAAACTCAGTCTTCTATTTGGTCGGGCAATCACACAAACATAAATTTGGTGGGACGAACACACAAACTCTCTGAGCTAGCCGTTGCAATTCGTAGCGAGCAGAAAATAACAGAATCAGTTCGTTACAGTGTCTATGTAAAGAAATAAATTGCTCGTTAGACCGAAGGCGGTCGTTCAGCGGCATTTGCAAATTCAGACTCATTTTGTCCTCTCCTCCTTTCACCATCTTCTCGCTTTATGCACTGCCCAAAAAGGAGCGAGCGATCAGCTGATCGCCGCTCTCCCGCACAGTGGGACAAGCACCAAACTGAACATGCCGCCTGCCAATGCTAGACCTAACATAAAACATCTCGCTTGTCCGGTCTATCCTAGAAGGTGGGGTAGATACTATACTATTATGGAGCAAATGAGACAAGAAGTGTGCACAAGAAGCTATTCATTATGATTGAGATGTGTAAGTGAGAGCGCTTAAAAACGGATTGGCAGTGGAAACAAGGATTGTGGAGGCGGATGACAAGGTTGTTGAGCTTAAGACCTTCAGCATCCTGGCACCACTTGGTTCTCTGCTGTAGATGAGCTAGCCAGTCTCGATGCCAGGCCTTCCAATAATGTCGTATACTTGTTTGATGAATAAAAACTGATCCACAAAGAGCTTGGACTGCGGTCGATATTCCGGAGGCGCCAGCATGGAGTCCCCAATCAAAAAATGAGCCGGCGTGACCTCTAGATCGTCTGCACCAGCTGTGAGAGGGCACCGTTGACAACTCCTCATAGGTGAGCCGTCGATCTGCAATGAGCCCCATATGGTGATGTTTCACCGACTTCACATTAGCCTACCACACCCCGCCAAAATTCGGAGACTGAGGACGATTGAAGTGCCATGTGGTCCGCAGCGAAGCAAGCTTGGGGGTAATGAGCTTCTCGTAATCCTTCTGGAGCTTGCCGTATAACTCCTTCATCAAATTGTCCACGCCCACAAAGTTGGTTCCGTTGTCACTGTAGAGATGATGAACCATTCCTCGCAGACCGGTGAATCGTGTGCAGAGTGCGGTTAATGTGCATACAAAAACAATACCAAACAGCACTACGGAAAACGCACAAAAGAGAGAGTAAACAAAACACAAAGACAGAAAGAAACAAAAGGTTTAATATTTTGTTTAAAATAGTGCACAAATCGAAAAGGATTCACTCGCGAAGCGAACGAGTTTTAATAGTTATGTGTATAAAATATAATTATAAAAAACTCAATAAAAACCACCACTGGTTTTGGCAAAAGAAACATTAATGTGGAGCGCTGGAAAAATATACATTGCCGTTCGCTTTAAAGTCAGAGAACGAAGTGTGCCCCTTTTCAAAAAGGGTGAAATGGATGGATCCTAATGGATCAAATATCTCTTCTGATTCGGAGCTTACCGCCCGTTTGATTATGGCTGACGCCGTTAAGGGGCCGTTCTCATTACTGATGTTTTTGTGCCATCCAGACCAAACCAAATGTTTTGACTCTGTAATGTTTCGCAGTGTTTGAGTATATCCTCATCTGAAATTTCCGTAAGAATATGTTTATTGCTGGAGCATCATTGACGCAGCTTGAACCCGGATGGAAACTATATTCTGTTTAATTTTTGTTGCCTTTTGACTCTGTCAGCCAATCATTTTGTCAGAAATGGGGCTGATGCTGAGCTGTATGTGACGGTTATTAATTCTCAGTTTTTTTATATGATTATTTGATAAAACTGGGGATCGGGGTGCATCCACACTTGGCGATATTTTTTATGTATGTCCAATAAGAACACATATTTGTAAGCTCCGATGCGGAGATTGCAGGCAGCTCACTTGGTACAGTGGGTTCAGAATGTAATACGACTCTTTACATAATGCAACCGCAACTTTGTCGTGCTGCTTTTAGCCTCAAGCACATAAGGATGTGAATGTGTGTTTTACAATAAACTTGGAAATTTAGTAAAAAATGTTATTAACAATAAGCTTCTGTCGCCTCTTTCCTCGCACATGAATGCTTCCGATGACACTCTTACGGAGACAATCCATTATAGTTAAAAGCATTGGGACTTTTGGGCTTAACTGAGTCTCGTTTAGAGGCAGTGATGCTCTGCTCCGAAAGGCATGTCACTCTTTTCTGGCTTATCGAAGCCAGAGCAATATTGTTGCCGGCATTCGAATTTTTTGCAACGTGCTTCTAGCTAATCGACTAAAACGTTTACACAGTCGTAAAAACTATCAAAAGTTTCGTTGGGTTTTTGCTTTCTGTTTTGGATTATCCGTTTTTTATCCTTTTTTATCCATATTATCCTTTTTTTTGACGGAGCTGCAAGCTTAGCGCGTTCTGTTCGAACGGATGTTGGCTACCGATTTATGGTGCCGGCAATAAAGTTCGTTGGCTTTTCCCTCAAAAATAACACTTGCGTTTCTACAAGGAGCGAAGATGTTTTCCTCTATCGCTTGATGCGTTAACGCTTAACTATCGAAACACAAGATTCGAAGTTTTCATCTGTTAAAAATATGATCTAACTTGTCGGGCCTTGAAAAAGATCGGAAGTTTGATGTGAAGTCAAGGTACTTGAATTCGCTGCTGCCCGGATGCGTAAGAAACAGTTTCAAACAACAATAAAAAGCCAAGAGCTGCACATACAGCTCAGTTGAATTCTAATTAAAGTCTATTTTCAAAGGTTGCTAGATGACATTGGGCATACAAAATTCATTAGAGTTGAGCTATGTTAAAATATATTTCTATCGATATTCATTAAGGTTTGTTTCATAGCAGTAAGCAAATTTTATGTAACAATTCAATATCGTTGATAAATTCAATTTTAAATAATATTTTATAAGTTTAAATAATATACAATTCCAAGGTAATTCCAAACAGTTCTTATATTAGACATAACTAGATTTTTATTGTGAATTTAACTCCCGTCACGTTTGAATCATCTTCTGGGCACCTTTATCTGCTGAAGTTTGAATCAAATCGTAAATTTTCTCAGACAGAATAGTAAGGATTGAACAAACTCTACTACTAAAATGTTAATACTACAAAATTGCAAGAGAGAGATATAGCGGTATCTGTGTCTCTTCTTTCAAAGCAATTCAAGGATTAACTAAAGAAGTTGTTGGAAATAAATTGAAAATTGAAATTATATCAATACAGAAAAGAATTAAATTTGATGTATCGGTACCGTATACTCGTGTCCCCTCGTATAGCGCTAACAAGAGGTCATTGTAAGAGGGGTTCCCAGGCAAGAATAAACACAGGTCGAATATATTTATACGTTATAATTATTCAGTGACTTTACTATGTACAGGCGCGTTTGTGTGTGTTGTGAGGAGTCTTAAAACTCCCCACAAATCGAGGTGCAGGAGAGCTGCCTAGCAACAGCGGAGAAGGCTGGATTGCAGAAGGAGTAAGGGCAACCCGGTCAAACGGGAAATAATGGACCTTGGACCCGAGCAAAGCGGAGAGACCGTGAACTAACGGTACCGCGCTGGACCTTGGACTCAGGCCGGCCAAGGGCACAGAGGTCGAACGGTAACGGTGCGGACTTTGGTCAAGCACAAAGAGGAGCGGACGTGTGCAAAAAGGGGAAATAACAGGATTTCCCCGGCCTATAAAGGGGACTGCACAAGCGCAGCTCAGGACAGTCAATTCTAATCGCGCGAAGAACCGCAGGTGTCAAGTACAAGCAGGACAGTCAATTCTAACCACGCGAAGAAACGCAAGTGTCTAGTACAAGCGCGGAGGGTCAAGTTAAGGCACGCGAAGAGCCGTACGCACACGGAAACAGTCAAACGGAGGTTCAGACTAGTGAACAGTCAAGACGAACGCGAGTGACGCAAGAGGACGATCCCTGCAAGTGGAACCTGGCACGGTCAGAAAGGTCAGTGGAGTCAGTGGTCGGTCAAGGAGGGCCTGGGAGGAGCGTTAGCTTGACCCAACGGGTGATACACCTCTCCGCCATAACATCCTAAGCCTCAAGCCCGATCAGGGAACCGCTGTCGAGGATACCGCAGGACAACGAAGGCACCCGGCAGTGCAAGTGGAACCTGGCACGGTCAGAAAGGTCAGTGGAGTCAGTGGTCGGTCAAGGTGGGCCTGGGAGGAGCGTTAGCTTGACCCAACGGGCGATACACCTCTCCGCCATAACATCCTAAACCTCAAGCCCGATCAGGGAACCGCTGTCGAGGACACCGCAGGACAACGAAGGCACCAGGCAGCGCACAGGAACCTGGTACGGTCGGAAGGGTCGGTGGAGTCAGTGGCCGGCACGGGTAAGCGAACCGCGCAGACGACGGCGAGGACCGAAATAACCCAGCTGTAAAGAATTCCGCTAATAAAGCTACTACATCCTAAAACTCTGTCTTCTATTTGGTCGGGCAATCACACAAACATAAATTTGGTGGGACGAACACATAAACTCTCTGAGCTAGCCGTTGCAATTCGTAGCGAGCAGAAAATAACAGAATCAGTTCGTTACATCTGGCACCCAACGTGATTGTCAAGGCCAAAAGAACGGAGAAAAGATGGGGAAGTCGTGGTTATACAACCTAAAGAAGGATGACTTTCCAGCCATAGCGAGCGCGCTGGGAATCAAGCTGGAGGGTTTGGTCGAGGAGATGCGGAAGTCGCTGTCCGAGTTTATCGATCGGACGGTGGATGAGCCTGAAACGGTCGCCATACTGGAAGCGCTACAGAAGGAGTATGGAAAGAGACCGGCCGTAGAGGTAAAACTTACCAGCGTTGAAGGCCTGGTGAGGAGCCTCAGCTTCACCAGCATGATGGAGGCCAGTGGAGGCAGATCCGAAAGGCAGGAGGTGGAGCATGGACGGCGGGAAGGCAGCCGTTCATGGAGAGAGAGTCGGGAGGCCAGCCGTGATCGTCGGGATACAACAAGAGCGACCCCGCAAGATTATGCAAAGGTGGCGAAACAGGTGCGAGAGTGGAGTTTCCGGTACGACGGACACGAAAAGCCGCTGGAATTCCTGGAGCAGGTGGAGTGGTCAGCAATGACGTATGGGCTGGACATCAACCAGATCCCACGAGCGATGCCAGAGCTGCTAAAGTGCAGGGCCTTAAAGTGGTTCATTGCCAACAACAGGTTCTGGGAGACATGGGCAGAGTTCATTCAGAGCTTCCAGGAATTCTCCCTGCTTAGAGGCTTCATGACGACCTGGCGAACCAGGTCAGGCATAGGAAGCAGCGACATGCCGAAGGATTCAAGGACTACATGGTGGACATGCAGACGCTCATGAGACCCTTGGGGCTATCGCGGAGAGAGACACTGGAGCGAATAAGGGAGAACAGCACCCCAGCCCTGCGCATGTTTGTTCGCCCGTACGAGTGCCGGGACCTGGACGCCCTGATGGCCCTGGCCGACGAATTCGAAGAGTTGGACACCCAAAGGGAACGGTTCGAGGTGGAGCGGACTCATAGGGCCCGTCACCAGCGTGATTTCCCAAGAGGGGAGTAGAACGCGGTGTGCAGGAGATGCCAAGAGGACACCACGGGACTCGGTGCGGCGGGGGTTTGTGTTAAACCCGGCCTAAGCATGCCATAGATGCGGAGGCCAGGATCACTGGACGCGGGAGTGCAGGAACCGTCCGATCAGTTTTTGCTGGGTCTGCGGGAGGATTGGCCCGAGGACCGTGGAGTGCTGTTCGAGATCGGGAAACGCCATGCGACCCCAGCCTCAGAGGGGCAACCTGGGTTCGCAAGGTGCCGCCCCTCGAAATTAATGGGCAAACTGAGGGCGGAGGAAAGGCAACTGTCCGCCACAGTGCTCATAGACGGAGTGGAAGTTAAGGCCACGATGGATACCGGAGCCACGGCTAGTTTCATAAGCGAAGAGCTGGCGGACAGGTTGCAGGCGGCGGCAGAGGTCGTACCACGAGGAGGTCTCCACGAGGAGAGAAGTGCGTATGGCGGATGAACGGTACGAGGAGGTCACATCCATGATCGAGTTGGATATAGGACTCGGAGAGAGGACCGTAAGGATGCAGCTGCTGATCCTCCACAACATAATCGACGCTCTAGTGCACGGATGGGATTTCCTAACGAGAGTGGGAGCAAGGATGGAGTGCGCGGGACTGAGCGTTACGATACCAGCGGGTCCGGCGGTCCAAAACAGGCCACACGAAAGATTGTGGGTAGCGATTGTGGAGAGGGCGCCGGAGTTCACGAAAGTGGATGTTGACGACTTCCTAAGATCGGCGATCGCCGATCTGGCGAAAGTGCAAGGGACGTCAACAGTAGCGGTATACAAAATAAAGATGAAGGACGATCAACCGGTCAAGCAGCGCTACTACCCAAAGAACCCAAAGATGCAGGTGGAAATCAACGCCAAGGTTGACGAGTTGCTGCAAAAAGGATGCATCGAGCCGTCGAGGAGCCCATACAGCTCACCAATAGTGATGGTGAAGAAGAAGACGGGTCAATGGAGGCTGTGTGTGGATTTTCGCCAGATAAACGCAAGGTCTGTGAAGGACGCGTATCCGATGCCGATGATTAATTTCATTCTGGACCAGTTAAGAGGGGCGAAATACATAAGCAGCCTGGACTTGAAGGACGGATACTGGCAAATTCCGTTGGAAGCGGGAAGACGACAGTATACGGCATTTACGGTGCCGGGAAAGGGTCTGTTTCAGTGGAGGGTAATGCCATTCGGACTGCACTCCGCGTCGGCAATGTTCCAGCGGGCGTTGGACCAGGTGATAGGACCCGAGATGATGCCGCACGCTTTTGCATATCAGGACGATATCATAGTGATCGGACGGACACTGCAAGAGCATGTGCGCAACTTGAAGGAGGTGTTCCGGAGGCTGCGGGCGGCGAACTTGAAACTGAATGCGGATAAGTGCAAATTCTTCAGGAAGGAACTGCAATACTTGGGCCACCGCGTGACGGATCAGGGTATCGGAACGGACCCGGAAAAGGTAGCGGCGATAGCGCAGCTCAAGCCGCCAGGAAATATGAAGGAGCTGAGGCAGTACCTGGGAGTGGCGTCGTGGTACAGGCGTTTTGTACCCGACTTTGCGACGCTAGTGCAGCCACTGAACGCCCTCCTCAAGAAGCAGGCAAGGTGGGAGTGGACGGACGCTCACCAAGAATCGTTTGAGGCCGTCAAAACCAGGCTGGTCGCCGACCCGATCCTGGCATGCCCGGATTTCTCCAGGACTTTCGTGCTGCAGACAGACGCCAGCGATTATGGGCTTGGCGCAATCCTCACGCAACATTCCAATCAAGGCGAGCGGGTGATATCCTACTCCAGTAGGACGCTGAACGGAGCAGAAAGGAATTATTCCGCAACGGAAAAGGAATGCTTAGCTATAGTATGGGCTGTCAGGAAGTTAAGACCGTACCTGGAGGGTTACCACTTCAAGGTGATAACGGACCACATGGCCTTGAAATGGCTAAATAGCATCGAGAGCCCGTCCGGAAGAATAGCAAGGTGGGCACTGGAGCTCCAACAATACGACTTCGAAGTTTCGTATAGGAAGGGCCAGCTGAACGTCGGCCGTGTGCAAAAAGGGGAAATAACAGGATTTCCCCGGCCTATAAAGGGGACTGCACAAGCGCAGCTCAGGACAGTCAATTATAATCGCGCGAAGAACCGCAGGTGTCAAGTTCAAGCAGGACAGTCAATTCTAACCACGCCAAGAGCCGCAAGTGTCTAGTACAAGCGCGGAGGGTCAAGTTAAGGCACGCGAAGAGCCGTACGCACACGGAAACAGTCAAACGGAGGTTCAGACTAGTGAACAGTCAAGACGAACGCGAGTGACGCAAGAGGACGATCCCTGCAAGTGGAACCTGGCACGGTCAGAAAGGTCAGTGGAGTCAGTGGTCGGTCAAGGTGGGCCTGCGAGGAGCGTTAGCTTGACCCAACGGGCGATACACCTTTCCCACCATAACATCCTAAGCCCCAGTCGAGCCGGCACGGGTAAGCGAATCGCGCAGACGACGGCGAGGACCGAAATAACCCAGCTGTAAAGAATTCCGCTAATAAAGCTACTACATCCTAAAACTCTGTCTTCTATTTGGTCGGGCAATCACACAAACATAAATTTGGTGGGACGAACACACAAACTCTCTGAGCTAGCCGTTGCAATTCGTAGCGAACAGAAAATAACAGAATCAGTTCGTTACAGTGTCTATGTAAAGAAATAAATTGCTCGTTAGACCGAAGACGGTCGTTCAGCTGCATTTGCAAATTCAGACTCATTTTGTCCTCTCCTCCTTTCACCATCTTCTCGCTGTATGCACTGCCCAAAAAGGAGCGAGCTATCAGCTAATCGCTGCTCTCCCGCACAGTGGGACAAGCACCAAACTGAACATGCCGCCTGCCAATGCTAGACCTAACATAAAACATCTCGCTTGTCCGGTCTATCCTAGAAGGTGGGGTAGATACTATACTATTATGGAGCAAATGGGACAAGAAGTGTGCACAAGAAGCTATTCATTATGATTGAGATGTGTAAGTGAGAGCGCTTAAAAACGGATTGGCAGTGGAGACAAGGATTGTGGAGGCGGGTGACAAGGTTGTTGAGCTGAAGACCTTCAGCATCCTGGCACCACTTCGTTCTCTGCTGTAGATGAGCTAGCCAGTCTCGATGCCAGGCCTTCCAATAATGTCGTAAACTTGTTTGATGAATAAAAACTGATCCACAAAGAGCTTGGACTGCGGTCGATATTCCGGAGGCGCCAGCATGGAGTCCCCAATCAAAAAATGAGCCGGCGTGACCTCTAGATCGTCTGCACCAGCTGTGAGAGGGCACCGTTGACAACTCCTCATAGGTGAGCCGTCGATCTGCAATGAGCCCCATATGGTGATGTTTCACCGACTTCACATTAGCCTACCACAGCCCGCCAAAATTCGGAGACTGAGGACGATTGAAGTGCCATGTGGTCCGCAGCGAAGCAAGCTTGGGGGCTATGAGCTTCTCGTAATCCTTCTGGAGCTTGCCGTATAACGCCTTCATCAAATTATCCACGCCCACAAAGTTGGTTCCGTTGTCACTGTAGAGATGATGAACAATTCCTCTATAATGTTCGGGAACGAATCTCAAGAAGGGTCGGATAGTTGTTGGAGTCAGAGCGTCTGCTCTGTTAGAGTCACTTTATTAGAATGTTTCTGGTGCGCTCGTCTTGGGCTGAGCTGACCCGTACATATAATTCTTATTCTATATACATATTCATAAGCATGCTGAAGGCATGCATATACATATACATATGTGTGCAGAAAGCATACATATGTTATGTATGGCCTGACCACTTGAGCTGCAAAGTGCACGCTCAGCATTCCCACGCTCCGCGATCGGCTTATGTATAAGCGTTAGATCGTATTACTTGAGCGCTGGAATACTTGTGTAATTGTTGGTGGTCTTTTTGGGTACTTGAATGTTATGTTTATTATGACAAAGAGTCATAGTGTTTTGAAGCTAAGTTGTACCCATTAATTTAGTATATTTATAGGGTAGATCTGCTACACCTCCCTTTTTAAAAAAAATGACGTAATACATGTAGTCATTTAAATCTGAATATTAATATTGTGTTCGAAAGAACAAATTTTTTTTTGTTAATATTTCTTATTAATTATTAGCAATGTTTTGGCTCAAAGCATTTTTGTGTAATGACAGAATAATAAAAAATTTATGTAAAATTACGTTTTTTGTTTTTTTGTGTTTTATGTTTAACTTTCTTAGAAGGAAAAAGAAAAAAAAAATTTTTTTTGTTGTGTTTTTTTTTTGTTTGGTTTTGTTTGTTTTTTTTTATTTTTGTTTTGGTTGATCAGACCTTTTCTTAAGTGAATGAAACGTTTCATTGATTATATATTTTTAGTCTATCCTTATGTACTTTTTGTTTCTTTTGCTTTGTATCTCTAATTACTATGTAATCCCTGTCTTCTGTGGTTTCTACAGTATAAGGACCTAAATATACTGGATCTAACTTATGACCTGATTCGTTCCTTAGTATAACTTTGTCTCCTATTTTTAATTGAAAATCTGAAGTTTTCTTATCATATAGTTGTTTTCTATAAGACTTAGCTTTTTCTAACATAAGTCTAGCCCTTTTATATGCTATTTCTAATCTAAATTTTATTTCCTTCGAGTAGTCCTCTACATTATACAGTGGTTCTATTCTATCTGTTTTATTAAAATTTGCGAACTGCCTTGGTAATCTTCCAAAGACTAGTTCATATGGACAGTAATCATGCATGACTGATGGTGTTGTGTTGAAACAATATGTAAAATATTGTATCCAAGCGTCCCAATCAGTTTTATCCGCAGAGATGTATGAACGAATGTATTCATTGAATGTTCTATGACTTCGTTCTATTGTCCCTAAGGTTTGGTGATGATATGCGGTAGATGTTAGGTTTTCTATCTTCATGTATTTGCACATATCTAAAATTACTTTATTTTTATACTCGGTACCCATGTCCGAAATGAACGTCTTCAGTGAACCGTACTTTAGTATAAAATTTTCGAATATAGCTTTCGCGACAGTATTTGCGCTTTTGTTTGCAACCGGTATGGTTACTAGATACTTCGTTAAATCACATATGAGTGTGACGATGTATTCGTTGCCATATTCTGATTTCGGTAGTGGACCAACTGTGTCCACTATCACTATATCAAATGCATTTGTTGGGGTTTCTGTGTGAGTCATTGGAGTCTTTGTATGTGTCATTGTTTTTGACATTTGGCATTTATGACATCTACGTATGTACTCTTTAATATGACGAGTCATATTTTTCCAATAATAGTGTCTTTTTATTTTTGCTAGCGTTCTTGTAATGCCTGTATGACCTCCTTGAGTTGGATCGTCGATATGTAGACAGTATTGATTGTATCTCTTTTTCAGTTTTTATAATGGTCACCGGCTGGAGTAGCGCTACTCTTAATGATTTCAATTTTATATTGCCCATATTTTTGAAAATATCTATTGAAATGGTTTCAAAGATTTTTTCGCTCGGTGCCAATTTGAGTTGGCTGATTTTTAGTATACCGGCTTGCATTTCAAGCCTTTGAAAGAACTGACCTAAATCAAAAATTCCATTGGTATATAAATCGTCAACATCAATTCTTGCAATAACTTTATTTCCTCGTTTTAGTAAACAAATAGATTCAGTTATTCGCAAGGTCACTACTTTTCGTACTTCATCATTTGTTATGACTTCATGTACGTTGGGCTTAGATACATTTTGGATACTTTGCCTAGGCAATAGTTCCTTATTTGTTACTGTACAGTTTTTATCTTGTCTACTTTGTTGACTTTCAGTGACTTTCAGGACTTTATGTTGCGTGTCTTTGAGTTCTGTTATGTTTATACGCGAGAGTGCTTCTGCTACAAAATTATCTTTCCCCTTTAGGTATTCTACAGTGAAGTCGTATTCTTCAAGCTCTAACCGCATGCGAGTTAATTTAGAACTGGGATTAGTCATAGAAAATAGGTACGTTAATGGTCTGTGGTCCGTTTTAATGGTGAAATGTTTGCCATAAATGTATGGTTTAAAATGGGTAATTGCCCAATGAATTGCCGCTAGCTCTTGTTCCGTTGTACTCTTATTGCTTTCTCCTTTTGTAAATGAACGTGATGCATAAGCTATTGGGAGCTGAATCCCGTTACGGTTCTGAGTTAGAACCGCTCCGCAAGCTTGTTTACTAGCATCCGTTATAATGCAAAATTCTTTGCGAAAATCAGGATATTGTAATAATGTGGGGTGCATAAGATTTTCTTTAAGGTATTCGAATGCGTTCTGGCATTCGCTTGACCATTCAAAAGGGACATTCTTTTTACATAATCTAGTTATGTGCCGTGAATAGTCGGCGAAGTTCCTTATAAATCGACGATAATAGTTGCAGAATGCTACAAATCGTCTTGCGCTGTCCGCATCATGAGGGACAGGATAATTTTTGATGACGTCATATTTCTTGTCATCTGGCAATACTCCTTTGTCTGTGCATTTGTGACCTAGGAATGTCACTTCGTGCATGAAAAATGAACATTATTCTGGATGCAACTTTAGGTTATATTTCCTACATACATTAAAAACGTCAGTTAAGTTTTTAATCATGTGTTTTTCGGAACATCCTATCACCATTAAGTCATCCATATAAAGGAATGCCTGAGAAAGTTCTAAACCCGAGAATGATATAGTCATCATCCTCTGAAATGAATTTGGTGCTATTTTAAGACCAAATGGTAATCGCGTGAAGCGATATGAGCCACTGCTCGTTGAAAAAGATGTTATATTCCTTGAGTTTTCCTCAAGTTCTATTTGGTGGAAACCTGACATCAAGTCAAGGCATGAAAAATATTTAGTTAGTTGAGTTAGTTACTCTAGTTGATCTAGAATGTCATCAATTCTAGGGAGTGGAAATTTGTCAGAAAGTAGCTTTTTATTTATTTGACGATAGTCAATTACTAATCGCCATTTCTTCTCTTGTTAATTTGGTAATGATTTTTTCGGAACTAACAAGAGTGGGCTGTTATACTCAGATACAGACGGTTCGACGATTTTGTCGTTAATTAATTTTTCTACTTGTTTTTGGATTTCTTCAATATGACTATGCGGGCTTCTGTAGTTTTTTATATAAATGGGTTCATCATCTTTAAGTCTTAATGTTTGTTTATAAAAATTGTTTGTTGACATTGGTTCGGTTTCCAGTCCGAACACATCACTATACTGTGTGCATAATTCAGTTAATTGATTTTTAAATTGGTCTGGAAAATTTTTCTTTAGTTTTGAAAGTACTTGTTCGCTTCTATTTTCAGTGTTGGTATTATGAATGTCATAATCTTTTAAATTTTCATACTGGATTTTGTTTACTTTGACCAATTGGTCGAAATTAGTTGTATTTAGAAGTCGAATGTATACATGTTTGGATGCTGCTATTGCATTTGCAACATAAATCCCATTGTGTATTTCCTGATTAGGAACAAATATGTAATCACTTACAGCATTAATGTCTATTTTCCGAATAACTTGTGATCTGGCTGGCACAAGAACTGTATTGTTGCCAGCGCTATATGTTATCGGGACATATATTGGATAATTTAAATTTTGGGGTCTAATGATTAACCAGTCTTCACTTGGTTTGAAATCTAGTTGACAATTGAATTTCTTTATAAAATCAATGCCTATTATTCCATCACATGGTATAGCAAAATTTGGGTCTACCAAATGAATTTCATGTGGAATAAGATATTTTGTTGATTGGAGTTCTATTGAGGTTGTTCCTCGAGACTTTATCACACCTTGGCCTATGCCTTCGATGTTTATTATTTTTTCATTTCGAATTTTGAAGTTATCAGAATTTACTTTCAAAAGTGAGATATCTGCACCAGTATCTAATAGAAATGTTAGTTTATTTCCAGTTGAATGGTTATGGAAAGTTACGAATATATTAAGACTATAATTGATGGAATGAACTTTTACATTTATTGGTTGTTTCCTAAAGGGTTCTGTGAGTTCTCCGACGTACTTTGCGCGATTCTCACATTGTTATTATTATTATTACCCTGGTTGTAGTTTCCGCGGCCTCTCCCTTGGTTTTGGCCTCGTCTACCTCCACGGTTATTATAGTTATTATAATTGTTGTTATTGCTGCTTCGGTTGTAATTGTTGTGGTAGTTATTTCTTCCACGATTATAACCTCGGCCTCCTCTATTATTATTATTTGCACCTCGTCGATAATAGAGTACAGTGTTACTTTGACCTGTTATCTCTGTGCAACTGTTTACAAATTTGGAGATGGCATCATTCATGTTTGTGAATGTGCCTGCTTGCATGATAAGTTTTACCTTATCAATGGAGCAATTCTGTGTCATTGCTTTTACAGCTGTTGTAGTGCTGTATTTATTTGCTAAGGACTGGCTGAGACCTTCACTGATATAGGCACCTTCGAGGGCCTTTGTCAGTTTCTCCACCTCTTGGGTGTATTGGTTAGCCGTTTTATTTCTCTGCTGTAGATTGAGAAGTTTGGCAGATATCACTTCTACCGATTCTCCTTTTACTGCACTAGACAGTTGGGTAATGATTGCAGCAATTGTCTGCTCATTACTTATAAGGTTTCTTACATGTCCTTTAAGTTTAGTCTTTATAAGGTTTATCGCTGTCGTTTCATGTGTGCTCTTTAAACTGTCTAGTAGATCTAGAGCATCCAAAAAACTCTGTAGATTTTCTGGTTTACCATCAAACTCTGGTATCAGAGATGTGGCTAGCCTGATAAATTCTGTCACTGTCTGTGCCATTTCAGAAATTGTTATTGTTTCAGATTTAGACTCAATTTGGTCGCTTTCTTCTAGTGCTTCAATGTCACTATCGGACTCAGCGCCGCTTGATTGAACAGATTCGTCTAGTTCTTTGAGCTGGTCTGGGTTGAATTCAACCAATTGTTTTAGACTTTCTGGTACATCTATCAGAATATGCCTTCTTTTTCTGATATTATTTAATCTTGCGTTTATGGATTTTATAACCTTTAAACATTTGTTATTATGTTCAGATGTGAGTCTATTTGCATATTTATTCACTAATGTAATGTATTATTATATTCTCCTACTACTATCTCTATATGATTTTTCAAGGTTTCAGATTTTATTACTGCATCTTTATTGATACATTTATAAGATTTATCAAACATGTAGCGAAATTCGTCTATTTGTATCGCTATTTTGCTCCATTCCATTCTTATCGTTAAAAAAAAAGTTTGTATGAAGCTTTCTTCTAATCTATTTTTTTTTTTTTAAATCTTGTCTAAACGATTTGCCCTATTCATATAACGCCTTTTAATGATTTTGTTATGCTTAACATAAATTGTAAGCATAAATTGTAGAATTAGCACTATTGTAATGATCAGCAATAAGATCCACAACGCATTTATATCGTCTGTGTGATCTATAATTTTTACGTTATTAACTACGTTGGCAGTATTGTCTTTTGCCTCACTAGAATCGCTAAACCATCCCATTTTTAGTTGATATTCAATGAAACGTTTTTGAAAGAAAAAGTGAGATTTTCTATTTATGAGTTTTTCTTATTATTATTATATTTATTTCTTCTTCCAGAAAATCAAAAATAAAAATTTTTACGTTTACTGAAGATAAGAATTGTTATACTCTGTCATTTTAAAAAAAATTTTGAGACGTGAAAATATTAGATGTTAATAAATGTGGTTGGCTCACATGTTTGTTTACAATAATAAAAAAAATTGTCCAACCGCATTGTTAGTAAAAAGCCTAACAGATATTAGTGTTTTTCAAGCAGCGGTTTCCCGCCTCGGCTTGGATTTAGAAATTAAAATTAAGGCAAATTGGGTCATTGGCATTTATTTATGCAGCCCGTTTGCGTTGTTTCGCACCTTGCTAAAGCTTGTTTTCGATGTCTTCCAGACGCTCTTTGTAGCGTTGCCGGGACGTCTCGTCTCTGGCCAACTGGGTCATTTCCTTGACCAGTCGGCGTTGTTGTAGTAGCTTTACCCTTTTTCCGGAGCGTTTGTGCTTCTTTAGTTCCTTCCTTTCCTGCCTTGCCCGGTACTCAGCTATTGTGAGTGGGCGTGGTCCATCTGCAGGGTTTTGCTGCAGAGCTTCCTCCAACGTTGGGAAGTCCCTTTGTATCGTAGGCTTCGCGTTTGAGAATTGTGCCTCCTCTGCCATTCAAGTACGCTTGGGCAACCTTTGTATCGGCTATTTGGTTGGCAAGGTGGCAAGGCATTTATTATCAGGCGGAGGCGAGACTCAGTCTCAAATCCTGATGTCCTTAAGACCTCGAGTCCTGATGTCCTCGAGTCCTGTCACGGTCGCCATATAATGTTCGGGAACGAATCCCAAGAAGGGTCGGATAGTTGTTGGAGTCAAAGCGTCTGCTCTGTTAGAGTCACTTTATTAGAATGTTTCTGGTGCGCTCGTCTTGGGCTGAGCTGACCCGTACATATAATTCTTATTCTATATACATATTCATAAGCATGCTGAAGGCATGCATATACATATACATATGTGTGCAGAAAGCATACATATGTTATGTATGGCCTGACCACTTGAGCTGCAAAGTGCACGCTCAGCATTCCCACGCTCCGCGATCGGCTTATGTAAGTTAATGTTTCAAATACTAAAATTTGGTTTATTTAAACTCCACAGTAGTGGTTCTTTATTCAAGGTTCGATTTTAGACTAATTTTACAATTGTTAGGCTGTCCCTACGTTAGCTGTGACTTTGGGCCGCGCTGCTGGCAGAGGCTCGACAGAGGTTCGGCAGGGCTGCGCTGACCAATAAGATTTAGTCATCGAATTGCAGCGTTAGCAATTTGAAGCCGCTGATGTTGCGGGTGGATGTTAAGTCGGCGGATGTTGGGTTATTGAAATTAAATTGTGTCACAAAGTTGCGACACTTCTTTGGTGGCATTGACTTTGGGTTGTATCGTATTGCATTCACTTATGTTTGGGTTATTTAGTTCCGTTAATAGTTTTGTTATTTAACTCTCCCTCCTCAAATTCCTGCTTGTCCTCAAGTAGGTTTCAGAAATATGGGATATTGTTGAATTCTGGCTGAATTGAGTTTGTGATATTAGTTTTCTTGATTTGATTATTTAAATTTTTAAGTGGTTCTTGTTGAATTTGTAGTGTTATGTTTTCCTTTTTTCGTATAAATGTTTTAGACAATATTATTAAAATTATCGTTGTAGTTATCAGTGTAATGATTGCAATCCGATTCATAATAGAGTGTGTTTTGATTTCTTCCAGGTGTCCTATGTTTTTAATATTTAGGGCATGTAGTGATTCTAACGATAGGATTTGGAACCGTTCCGCTTCTATTGGGGACATCTGAATTATCGGTATTCCAGGTTTTATAATTGTTTTCTCCTTGTTAGTGAATTCCTTTTTATCTATTAGTATTGTGTCGTTCCAAAAATGCAGTAGATAGGTCCCATTTAATTGTTGTGTTGTGTTGTCGTGTTGTATAGTCCCATTAAAGTTGTTTAGTAGTATTAGGCTGTTGTCAATTTCCTCGACTCTTTGGATGTGCTCTGCGTTGGCGTAGTCACACAGCGATGCTTTTCCCTGAACTAATTTTGTGATACATTTAGATTTGCTTAAGCTAACAATGTTTTGTTTCTTACAAATTTTTATATTTTTAGATAGTTTACAATTTTCTGGTGTTTTTAATAATATGTCTTTATACAAAAATATTTCGTTAGCTTCTAAATGGATAATTGAATTATTTCTTAAAACGGGTTTTACAAGTATGTTTTGGTATGTAATCGGTTCTAGTTCTGGTATTTTTATAATGTAGGCTATTGTTGTTTTGTTATGCAGAACTGAAACATCAACCAATTCTAACATTTCTTCTACTGAAAGAGAGGTAATATTACCTCTTTTGAACGTTTCATGAACTTCATCGAGTTCTGTATCACTTAAAAGTAGGGTGTTTATTATATTTAGTCTTGCCCATTGCATAGCGTATTTGACATTAATTAACTCTTCTTTTAATAGTCTGACTTGATTTTGAAGACTTGTAGCTATTTCGTTATTAAAAGAACTGTCTTTCCTAATTGAATTTTTTAACATATTCGAGACTGTAGTTAAACTATTAATTCTAGTCTGTAGCTGTTGATTTATAATAATTTGTTCGTTATTGTTAGTTATAAGATTATTAATATTGTTCTCTATCATGGCAAGATCGTCATGGTCAGGATTGCCTGCAACATACTTCCATGCTGATCCGATCCAATTTATTGATCTCTTGTTATGATTTTTAAATGTAAGGGTGTTTAATGCAGAGAATGCTTGGGTTATTTCATGTGTAAGAGTGTGGTATAAGTAGCTTTTCTTTAAGTCGTTTACGGTGTGTTCTCGAATGTTAAAAAGTTCTTCTTCTATTTGTTTTAAGTTTATAAGGTGAATCATTTTAATGGATACTGATTGTATTTTCCCTATTCCTTTATGGATAGTAATAGTGTGTGCATCTGTATAGTTTGTGATTTCAAGAGTTGCGGTTATCATTGGTAACCAAAATATTAGTAGGAGAAGCCTGTAACGAGAGTTAAGTGGAATTACAATTAGTTTTTTGGGGGGCATGGGCCGATTCGTCACAATCGGATGCATACCGTAAATCGGACAACTTTATTAGTTTTTTTTTTTTTTTTGAATATAGGTGTTCTCTTGGACATTTTCGGACATTTTTTTTTTTTTTTTTAAAAAAATATTCGGACTCCTAGTCATTTTTGATATTACTCTTGTGAACAATTTTCCCTGTTTCTGTGATAATAGTAGTACGATTATTTTGTTTTACGATTTCTTTTTTATAACGTTTAGATAGTTTGGACCCTAGTCTAGTATTTTGTTTAACGAATATTTCTTGTCCTGGCTGATAAGTTTTAATCTCCTTTCGTTTTTTATTATGGTTCTCCAAATCCTGTTGTTGTTTGTTTCTTAATCTCGTAATATTATCTTGCCTACTTTTTTCAAATTGTTCGGGATCTGTGGTGACATTTCTGACATTTCTTCTAGTGGTCTTTGTTTGGTTACTGAATGTATGGTATAATTGTATTCATAAATAGTTCTATCGAGCAGTTCTTCGAATGTTTGATACACCTGTTTTGATTTTAAACACCTCATTATTTCAGACAAGGTGGAATGGAATCTTTCTATTTGACCATTTACTGTACTTTTATATGGGGGGACCCTAAAAATTTCTATGCCTAGCTGGTCTTTCATCATAAAGTTGATACTGGCAGAATTAAATGATTTTTCATTGTCCATGACAACAAACTTTGGAACACCATAATAAAATAATATGTCGTTTAGTGGTTTTTTTATATGTTCTATTGCTTTTGATTCTATAACTCTTGCTTGTGCTAATTTTGAGAATTTGTCTATTGCTGTCAATACTAGTTTTTTCTCGATGTGAATTGTGTGTCCTGGGTATTCTGGTATGGGGGTCTCTTTCAAAACTGGATTAGGTGGGTGTCTATCATATTTTCCCTCTTTGCAGACTTGACATTGTTTAACTAGCATGGATATTTTATTTTTCATTTTGGGGAAATAGTATTTTTCAGAAATTTGAATTTTATTCCCTTCAGCATTTCTATGTGCTCTATTGTGGGTTTCTAAAATGATTTCGTCCTGTTCCAATTCTGTTGTTAAGTCCTTTACTCTAGATTGTGTAAATCGTATTTTAATAGTCGAGAAATGTTTTGGATATAAATTTTGAATTTGACCCATTAGGTCTTCAGATGTTTGGATTCCGTTTATGACTGTTGGATTGAGATATTTTGTTAATAGTTCTATTAGGTCACTGTCCGAAAAATGTGGTTTTGAAATTGTGTGTCTGTGAAATGTTGGGAAGGGTATTGTGAACTTATAATCGGGTGGTTCTTCTTTTAAAATAAATATTTGTTTTTTAAATGCATTAATGGGAGTTTCTATGCTGGGTATAAGATTGTGACCTGAACTTTGGCCACTGTGCTGTGTTGCTGTTAGTGAATTTACCTCACCTTGACTTTTTATTAGTGATAATGCGTCCGCCACTACATTTTCTTTACCGGGTTTGTAAATTAATTCTTTATCGTACTCGTCTAAATAAGATTTCCATCTCCTAACGGCTATGCTACCTTTCCAGTTACAATCATGCGTAAGGGGTTCATGGTCTGTGTAGATCTTTACTTTTGATCCACCATATAGGTATCCGTTAAAGGATTTCACTGCCCAGAATATGGCTAACATTTCCTTACGCGCGGTTTCATAACTCTCTTCAGGTTTTGACAAAGTTCTGGATATGAAAGCTATTGGTTGGTTGGCTTGGGAAAGGACTGCTCCTATTGCATAATCAGAAGCGTCAGTTGTTAGTGTGAATTCTTTATTGAAGTCGGGGTAATGCAATATTACTTCATCAGATATCAGGGCGTTTTTTATTTGTTCAAATGCTTTCAAGGCTTCTTTGTCAAGTTGTATTAATTTTTTGGATGAAGCTCCTTTTGATATGCGACCATCTTCTCCCCTGAGCAATGTCGTAAGGGGCTTGGCGATTGAGGCATATCCCCTTATGAATCTTCTGTAATATCCTGATAGCCCTAGGAAAGATCTGAGTTCCTTGAGCGTTTTGGGGCATGGGTAATTGGCAATTGCTTTTACTTTATTGGGATTGGTTTCTATACCTTTATCGGATATAACAAAGCCTAAAAATTCTACTTTGGTTTTAAAGAAATCACACTTATCTAACTGACATTTTATATTAGCTGAGTTTAGAGTTTTAAATATTTGGTCAAGATTTTCGCAATGTGTTAGCTCATCTTTGCTAAAGACTATTATATCATCGATATAAATGTAGCAAATTTTGCCTATGTGTTCTCTAAGAATATCGTCGAGAGCGCGTTGAAAAATAGACGGGGCATTTTTTAATCCGAATGGGAGACGCATGAATTCGTATTTACCGTTATTAACTGAAAATGCTGTTTTCTCAATGTCACTATCTTTTAAAAGAATTTGATGAAATCCACTTTTTAAATCTAGTACCGAAAATATTTTATTGTTACCTAGTTGAGCTAACACTCCATTAATGTCAGGTATAGGGTATCTGTCTGATATTGTTACGCTATTTAGTTTTCTATAGTCTATTACTATTCTGTATTTTTTTATATTTGACGAATCTAATTTCTTTGGTACAATCACACGGGTGAATTGTAGGGTGATCGAGATGGGCGTATTATGTTGTTGTCTAATAGTTCAATTATTTGTTTATCGACTTCGTTCTTAAGAGACATTGGGTACTGATAGAATTTTGAATACACCGGTGTATCTGTATTTGTACGTATTTCCGCTTTAACGTTAGTAGTGTAAGTTAATTTCTCGTTTGGTTCGGCAAACAGATTAGGGTACTTTTTTAGTAAACGATTTAATTCTATTTTTTGATTAGGCGAAAGGTGATCTAGATTAGGTATTATTACATTAATTTGCTCGAATTTTTCCTCTTTTAACGGAATGATTTTGCCACTTTTTAAGTACATTAATTTTTTTCCCGTGTCTATAATGGCTCCTAGCTCTTTTAGGCTATCGTTTCCTAATATCGCGTCAAAAGTTTTAAGAGTAGGTAATAAGAAAAATTTGACTATTGCGTTGGGGTCATCAAATAGGTAAGCCATCTTATGATGAGTTATCTGAATGTTGCCTCCTACTGAGACAGCGTCAAAAGTTTGTTCATTGGGTTTTGGGTTGGAAACAAACTGTGGTTTAATATAATTTCTATTCGAGCCTGTGTCTATTAGAATTTTCAGAATTTTCCCATTCCTCAGCTTGCATTCATAATATGGAAGTGAGGAATTTGTTATTCTAAAAAATTAACATAAGTATAGTCATACTGGTAATTCTCATTGTTGTCGTTGATTATCTTGATTTGCGACTGTTTGTACGTACGCTGACATTTCTGATTCCTCTGTCTCTTTTTGTTCGTCAGTATTAGAAGTTGTGTCTGTCTGGAAGGTTTCGATATTAAAATGCCGCTGTTTTTTGGTCACATCATTTTGGGTTGCAAGTGGCATAGACGGTCTTTTCCCTGCTTCTCCTGGATTTGGTCTGTTCATGTAATTAATTTGTCTTGTATGAAGACTTCGGTCTACGTCCATAGGCTCTGGCCGTGGTTGTGGCTTAGCTGCGAATGGTCGAGGTGGTGGCATGTATTGAGTTCGAGCTACAATGGGAATCGGTCCAACGTTTGGTAAGATTGGTTTTGGGTAGTACTGTCCAAAATTAATGTTGTTTTGGCGAGGAAAGATGAGCGGGGCTGGTTGTGGAGCCATGCTTGGTTGTGAAAATGGCCTGGCTTGAAAGTTCGGGTTGCTAATAATTGGGAGCTGCCTCTGAATTGGTGGAGGTCTTAGTGGAGGCTGAGATGCCTGCCGGAAGTTAGTTGATTGCGCTCTATTGTTGGCATGGTTGGACCTGAAAGCTTGATTTTCTAATTTCAAGCAGAGATGTAAGGCTGTGGGTAAATCGGTGGGTTCTTTCATACCCAATAATCGTGACAAGTCTCCCCGTAGTCCTTTAATAAAAGTGTCCAAAGCTTTGTCCCTATATAATTTGGTCATTAGTTGCTGTGACTCAATGTTTAAGTCCATGCAACTAATTCTATTCAATATCAGAGATAGGTGTTTATAGACATTTTGGTGGAAGTCTTCTACAGATTGATTGGGACCTTGTATTATTGTAGTCATCTGATACTCTAAAGTACTCAAATCTCTTTTATCAGCGAAATGTAGGGTACGGCATTTAGATATTGCAGTCCAGTTAAGGGGAACGCTGTAAGCTTCTAAAGCAATATCGGCATTGCCAGTGATTTTATTGCGAATTGTGTGCAATATGCCAAAATATTTAGATGTGCCTTTAATGTGCCCGTATGTTCCTAGAATCCTATCTACACCCTTTTTCCAGGAGCCGAACTCTGCTGGATTGCCTGAAAATTCGCGTAGTCCCTTTACTATGTCTGGAACCTTATCTAAGTCATCCAAATTTCTTTGGTGTTCGGGGTTGATACTCTGATTTTCTGCGTTAGTGAAGTCGAATGAGTTTGTTTGGGCTTGCTGTAACAGAACAGGCAATTGTTCTGTTATAATCTGCCTAATAGTTTGTGCTACGTCGTTGTTTTGTGCCATGTCTCTGTGTTGTTGGAAAGCTACTTGCCTTCTGCTAGTTTCTACTGTATCAAATATTGCGGCTCTAATAAGATTATTCGGGTTTGACATTGATTTGAAAAGTTAACTTATTTTAAAATTTTACTCTGTAGATTATAAAATTTATACTAAACTTTGTATGGGCAAGTGTCGAATAAAATAATTGGTCTTGAAGAGTTGAAAATTATATAAAACTTATCACTTATCGAAATAGAAATTGTAATTAATGCTTATTAAATAATTTTGGTTGTCCTATTTAGTTGGTGCACGCAATTATTTTTGTATGAATATTTCGTGTGTGAATCGTATTTAAAGAAATTGCATGTGTGATTTTATTCAGTATTATTTAGATTTAATTTATTGGGTTTGTTTTAGATTGTGTGAAAACCAGTGGATGGTTTTACCCTTCTACCTTGGAGGGTCCTTTGATTTCGGAATCGCAAGATTGGGTTTAATTTATACTGCACTAATAAATGCACTTTTGATTTGGTGCAATGCAGTGTGGTTTTAATTATCGCTTTACGCAGTTTGATGTAATTTATTAAAGCACACTTCGAATAATTGCAATTTCGTTAAATATTTTTCACTTCACTATTACTTAATTTATTATTTAAATTTTGTTTCACTTAGTTAATAATTTTGTTATTTTAAAACTTTTCTTTTAGTTTATTGAATTTTAATTGTGTTTTCACTTTTCTTTCTTTCGTTTTAGGTAAGTTTAATTTTGCACTTATTCACTAGCTTACATTATTGAGATTGATGTGGTCACTCCTCCCGTTGATCCGGATGTGTTCCTGTTTGCTGTTGCTACTTGGGATCCTGCGATCACTCCAATAGAGGTTGTCCTGCGGGCTGACCTGACAAGACTTGCGATCCACCGATGGGGTTTTGCTGCACCAGATCCGTCTTAAGGGATGAGTCCTCTGGTAACAGCGGGCCAGTGAGTTGGGATGGGAAATTAATCCTCAAGTCTTAACTTAATGAGACTGTATCCGTTTCCACTGGTCCCTGTTCGGGCGCCAGTTAATGTTTCAAATACTAAAATTTGGTTTATTTAAACTCCACAGTAGTGGTTCTTTATTCAAGGTTCGATTTTAGACTAATTTTACAATTGTTAGGCTGTCCCTACGTTAGCTGTGACTTTGGGCCGCGCTGCTGGCAGAGGCTCGACAGAGGTTCGGCAGGGCTGCGCTGACCAATAAGATTTAGTCATCGAATTGCAGCGTTAGCAATTTGAAGCCGCTGATGTTGCGGGTGGATGTTAAGTCGGCGGATGTTGGGTTATTGAAATTAAATTGTGTCACAAAGTTGCGACACTTCTTTGGTGGCATTGACTTTGGGTTGTATCGTATTGCATTCACTTATGTTTGGGTTATTTAGTTCCGTTAATAGTTTTGTTATTTAACTTGTATAAGCGTTAGATCGTATTACTTGAGCGCTGGAATACTTGTGTAATTGTTGGTGGTCTTTTTGGGTACTTGAATGTTATGTTTATTATGACAAAGAGTCATAGTGTTTTGAAGCTAAGTTGTACCCATTAATTTAGTATATTTATAGGGTAGATATGCTACACCTCGCAGACCGGTGAATCGTGTGCACAGTGCGGTTAATGTGCATACAAAAACAACACCAAACAGCACTACGGAAAACGCACAAAAGAGAGAGTAAACAGAACACAAAGACAGAAAGAAACAAAAGGCTTAATATTTTGTTTAAAATAGTGCACAAATCGAAAGGGATTCACTCGCGAAGCGAACGGAGTTTTAATAGTTATGTGTATAAAATATAATTATAAAAAAATTAATAAAAACCACCACTGGTTTTGGCAAAAGAAACATTAATGTGGAGCGCTGGAAAAATATACATTGCCGTTCGCTTTAAAGTCAGAGAACGAAGTGTGCCCCTTTTCAAAAAGGGGCAAATGGATGGATCCTAATGGATCAAATATCTCTTCTGATTCGGAGCTTACCGCCCGTTTGATTATGGTTGACGCCGTTCTCATTACTGATGTTTTTGTGCCATCCAGACTAAACCAAATGTTTTGACTCTGTAATGCTTCGCAGTGTTTGAGTATATATTCATCTGAAATTTCCTTAAGAATATGTTTATTGCTGGAGCATCATTGACGCAGCTTGAACCCGGATGGAAACTATATTCTGTTTAATTTTTGTTGCCTTTTGACTCTCTCAGCCAATCATTTTGTCAGAAATGGGGCTGATGCTGAGCTGTATGTGACGGTTTTGAATTCTCAGTTTTTTTATATGATTATTTGATAAAACTGGGGATCGGGGTGCATCCACACTTGGCGATATTTTTTATGTATGTCCAATAAGAACACATATTTGTAAGCTCCGATGCGGAGATTGCAGGCAGCTCACTTGGTACAGTGGGTTCAGAATGTAATGCGACTCTTTACATAATGCAACCGCAACTTTGTCGTGCTGCTTTTAGCCTCAAGCACATAAGGATGTGGATGTGTGTTTTACAATAAACTTGAAAATTTCCTAAAAAATGTTATTCACAATAAGCTTCTGTCGCCTCTTTCCTCGCACATGAATGCTTCCGATGACACTCTTACGGAGACAATCCATTTCAGTTAAAAGCATTGGGACTGTTGCGCTTAACTGAGTCTCGTTTAGAGGCAGTGATGCTCTGCTCCGAAAGGCATGTCACTCTTTTCTGGCTTATCGAAGCCAGAGCAATATTGTTGCCGGCACTCGAATACTTCCAGCTAATCGACTAAAAAGTTTACACAGTCGTAAAAACTATCGAAAGTTTCGGTGGGTTTTTGCTTTCTGTTTTGGATTATCCGTTTTTTATCCTTTTTTATCCATATTATCCTTTTTTTTTGACGGAGCTGCAAGCTTAGCGCGTTCTGTTCGGATGTTGGCTACCGATTTATGGTGCCGGCAATAAAGTTCGTTGGCTTTTCCCTCAAAAATAACACTTGCGTTTCTACAAGGAACGAAGATGTTTTCCTCTATCGCTCGATGCGTTAACGCTTAACTATCGAAACACAAGATTCGAAGTTTTTATCTGTTAAAAATATGATCTAACTTGTCGGGCCTTGAAAAAGATCGGAAGTGGTACTTTGATGTGAAGTAAAGGTACATGAATTCGCTGCTGCCCGGATGCGTGAGAAACAGAAACATTTGGAGCGTTGGAAAAATATACATTGCCGTTCGCCTTGAAGTCAGAGAACGAAGTGTGCCCCTTTTCAAAAAGGGGGAAATGGATGGATCCAAATGGATGAAATAGCTCTTCTGATTCGGAGCTTACCGCCGTTAAGGGGCCGTTCCTCCCAGGCCCACCTTGACCGACCACTGACTCCACCGACCCTTCTGACCGTGCCAGGTTCCTGTACGCTGCCTGGTGTCCGTCGTTGTCCTGCGGCGTCCTCGACGGTGGTTCCCTGGTTGCACTTGGGGCTTAGGATGTTATGGCGGAGAGGTGTATCGCCCGTTGGGTCAAGCTGATGCTCCTCCCAGGCCCCCTTGACCGATCACTTACTCCACCGACCCTTCTGACCGTGACAGGTTCCACTGGCAGGGATCGTCCTCCTGCGTCTCTCGCGTTCTTCCTGACTGTTCAATGGTCTGAATCTCTGTTTGACTGTCTCCGTATACGTACGGCTCTTCGCGTTGTCAAACTGACTGACCGTGATTTTACTCGTGAAACAGCGGCTATTCGCGTGATTAAATTGACTCTCCGTGCTTATACTCGTCACCTGCGGCTCTTCGCAAGATTAAATTGACTGTCCGACGCGCGCCCGCTTCGGGACGGCGCCTGTGCTCTGCCCGAGTATCCTTTAGATTAGTCTGTCTGGCTAACTGCCCGAGCTGCACTTGCGAAGTCCCCTTTATAGGCCGCGGGGATCCTGTTATTTCCCCTTTTTGCTCACGGCCCGCTCGGTACACGGTCCAACCCAGGTCCCGTTAGTTCACGGTCTCTCTGCTTTTCTCGGGTCCAAAGTCCATTATATTCCGTTTGACCTGGTTGCCCTTGACTCCTTCTGCATTCCAGCCTTCTTCGCTCTTGCTAGGCAGCTCTCCTGCACCTCGATTTGTGGGGAGTTTTAAGACTCCTCACACCCTTCCTCGTTTTTTAGATACTACTGTAACATCGGATCAAGCAATAGCCGATATATTTGCACAGTTTTTTTAAACAACATATTCTACCTTACCTCATTGCGAACAGCCTTATTCTTACGCGGTATAAAAATAGAATTTAATAATTTGTCCCACTCTAAACGAAAGCTCACTGCTTTACGATCTTCAGCGTGTTAAGCCTGTCTATTCGCCAGGTCCCGACGGAATTCCTGGCTGTGTGCCTAGGTTTTATGCGGAAGACCTGTGTAAGCCTCTACTGAAACTGTTTACCTTATCTCTGGCATCTTCACAGTTCCCCCATATATGGAAGCCTTTTGGAAATGTTATCACTTCTCAATTGCAGCACCTTTGTAGGTCAATTATATCACCGTGTCAGCATGGTTTTATGAAACGCAGATCATTAACCACTAACCTTTTGGACATCAAACAGATGCTATCTACACTGACTTCAGTAAAGCATTTGACTCTGTTAATCATTCACTTTTGGATTTTAATCTTCTAAATTGGATTTTAAGTTATCTTAATCGCAGGACGCACCGGGTCCTCTTTAAAAATTCCCTTTCTTGTATTTTCCTAGTCACATACGGCGTCCCACAAGGGAGCCATCCTGGTCCGCTCTTTTTTACTTTATTTATTAACGACCTTCATTTGGTAATAAAACATTCGCGTGTGCCTATATACGCAGACGATGTTAAATTATGCCTGCAATACAATCCGATCTAGATAATTTTCAAAAATGGTGCCAAGATAACGCACTAAATTTATATAGCCCGAAGCGTAAAGTTATGACCTTTTGTCGTTTCAACCCATGTAAAGAGGCTGCAAAATAAGCAAACGTCTACATTTGTTGAGTTGATATTTCCAACTGAATTTTATTTCTCTAAATCCTGCTTAGGTAGCTAATATGCAATTTACAAGTTCTAATCTTATCTCTAACTAGACCAACGCAGTGGCCACTTTTCCCCAAACATGGGAACGAATTGTAAGTGCGGGAACTTTCCACTGCACGCATTTCTTATCTACACGAAAATGCGATACAACCGCTTGCATCGTTGTTTAAGCGATGAACCCACGCAGGAGTTCGTTGTATTTTTATTATATCTCTAACGCTCAAGAGTTGTTTATTTTTAAATATAGGCAGACCCATGTTTGACAGTACATGTGCTGCAGCGGCCCAATCGTTTCACGTACAATTTATATTATATTTATTACCTTATATAACATCCTTATTCCAGTGGACTAATGTTAATTAAATTACCTTCCCTAGCTAACCGTAGACCAATGCTTTGAAACATTCTTTATTTGTAATCTGATTCGTGGTGAAGTTGAGAGTCCCAACTTGGTTAGTCGACTCAACTTCTCTGTTCCAAGCAGATTCACTAGAAACTAGATCTAACTCAGACATTATCCTATTTTCTCTTATCCTGACTTCTGCTGCTCTTAAAGCGAGCTGCAGTCTTCGGCGCTGAACACATAAGGCCGGGAAGCATTTACACAAGCCAATTGGAAAGACATTAGAAAATGTTATTGGCTGCCAGAAAATTGCAGCCAGAAAACTACAAAAACACAATATATGGTTCTCTGGGCCGCTATTTTTACAAGGCTCCCATGACCGTTGGGTCACGCTGTCAACACATGTTCCCTGCGACTTGAAACAGAACTTACAAGACCGCTCTATGTATTGCTGAATTGGCTTGGGCACGCACGTTGACCCTTAGTTGTGAAGCATATCCTGAGGACAAGTACAAGTAGTAATATGGGATTGATATGATACTATCTGCCGGAACGACCGAACTTAGCATAAAATTTTCAGAACTGCTTAAGGTAAAATGCATGTAAGTGCATTTTCAGCACTTATATTACAAATTACAAGCTGGAAATAATTTAGTTACCATTCTCGGCAGAGTAGTTCACCACTAGACATAGTCGGAATTAATGCAATATCTGCTTTTGGTAATCACTTACAACAAGCATTTGTCGTCTTAACAGTTTAGTTAAAGCTGCTGGCAACTGGAATTAAGCAGATGCGGAAGCTGAAATTGACCGACATCTGCCATAGTACAATCAGCTCAATTCTAGTATCTCCTAAGCAGTTAAAATATAAATTAGATCAAACTCGGGATTACCTTTTGTGCGATCAAATGTTGCCAATCTTATCTTATTCCATTTGCTATCCACAGCACAAAAGAAAGGTTCATACTTCATTCATACTTAAGGCCCCAATTTTCAATTTCAATTTCCATACTGATCAATTTATGTGATTTGTTTCGAACAAAATCAATAATAAATACCTACATCGGTGTGAGTTCCAGCTATTTAATAATAAGACTAAAACGCTATCTGAAGTTATAAAATCGAAATCCGATCTGATTTTCACAATAGCGCATTAACAAAATAAATGGATGTTTTCGCCCCATAGCCCCATGGATCTTTAACCGTTATACAAAAGAATACCAATCTCAATACGCCCTGTAGGAACGGTTGTGACGAATCTGGGTGATAAATTTGAGTGATCTGGTGCTACAAAAGGAATCGGAGTGGTCAACCCATTTCTGCGTTGGCAATATATATATCCAGAATTTTATGTCCTAAACTTCGCGCAATTGCTTCTAAGGATATCATCAAGCCTTTTTAAAATATTATAAATTTGCATGTATATTTCTTTAATTAAATTATTATTATAGTTCTTTTCCATATAAGTAATTGTATGTTAGTGCTATATTTTCAAATATTATCTTCGCTACATATTTTCTCTTTTGCTTTGAATTACTTGGTTAAGTGCTAATTTATTGATTACTGTGGACCAATCTTGATTTACGATAATATACGTGAAAATAAAACAAATGTTTCACCACAAAGGAAGTAAATCTGTAGTTAGTCAGTGATCTGACGTCAGATGCATTCTTGGCCGCGCTTTGCCGATGTGCTCTTACATATCGCTGTCTTCTAAATTCCTAGAATATCTAAATCATTTGTCCGCTATTCAACTAGACGAATTCATTGTTTTCGGAAGCCAAACTTTTTGAGGATAAATAATTTTATATCAGACTTTAATTGGTCCGATCTTTACTTCTGCAACATAATGGCGGATGCCATAAATATTTTGTATACGCCAATCAAATAACCTTTTTAACTCTTGTGTTCCAATGTAGTATCCGGCTATCTCCAACAAACCTCCTTGGTTTAATAAAGAGTTGACACACCTAAGAAATATAAAGTCCTGACTTTATTCAAAATTTAAAGATACTGGCTCTCAGTGTTCGGTTAAATTTTACCGTGCTAATTTTTATACGCGGTATAAAAACAGAATTTAATAATTTGTCCCACTCTAAACGAAAGCTCACTGCTTTTCGATCTTGTCAATTCGTCAGGTCCCGACGGAATTCCTGGCTGTGTGCCTAGGTTCTATGCGGAAGACCTGTGTAAGCCTCTACTGAAACTGTTTACCTTATCTCTGGCATCTTCACAGTTCCCCCATATATGGAAGCCTTTTGAAAATGTTATCACTTCTCAATTGCAGTGCCTTTGTAGGTCAATTATATCACCGTGTCAGCACGGTTTTATGAAACGCAGATCAACAACCACTAACCTTTTGGAGCTAACATGCTTCCTAATAATTTTTAAACAGATTTATTAACGACCTTCATTTGGTAATAAAACATTCGCGAGTGGCTATATACGCAGACGATGTTAAATTATGCTTGCAATATAAGGACATTTCTTGACATTCGGACATACAATTCGATCTAGATAATTTTCAAAAATGGTGCCGAGATAACGCACTAAATTGATATAGCCCGAAGTGTAAAGATATGACCTTCTGTCGTGTCAACCCAAGACACTCGACTTACACTCTAAGTGGGTGCTCTTTAGACAGACGTGTTAATGATCTTGGTGTTTTTGTAGGCCCTAAGCTTAAATTTTCAGACCATATTTCGTCTATTGTCCATAAGGCCAGGGGTGTGTTTGGTTTTATAAAACGGTGGTCAAAGGAAATTAATCATTACATGACCAAAAGCCTTATTCATTTCGCTAGTCCGTCCGATTTTAAGTATGGGTCTCCCTTTTGAAGTCTTAAATACGTACCGCATTGAATTGGTACGAACAAATTATTTACTGTTCCCCTTATGTTCACACATATAATATAATATTATATTATAATATTATATGTATATATATTGTACGTAAAACGCTGCATCACTTGTATTGTCAAACATGGGTCTGCCTATATTTAAAAATTAAAGATAAAAATAGCACGAACTCCTGCGTGGGTTTATCGCTTAAAAATTTCGACTTTGCAGTTTCCCCCCCTATGGTAAGGGACTCAGAGAAAGGCCAGCTCCCTTGAGCGTTACTAAGTTAATCTTGCAGCTGAAGGTAGCAAGAATAATTAATTCTTGTTTCCCCCTACCAAAGGTAAGGAACAGAGTATAAAATTAAAAAAGCAAAAAGATACACAAGAATCTTTTATGTTTTAAAAATAAAACAAGCACCTTATAGTCTAAATAGCTAAAGGCTGCTTTGTAACCATAAGGAATTATGGTTTGGAGTGCTTGAGGTCATACATTAGCAAGTGACATTTTAGTCAATCGAGCCTTCGAAAAAATATAAACTTCGACTTTGCAGTTTCCCCCTCCATTTAAAGGACTCAGAGAAAATCCAGCTCCTTTAAGCTTTGCTAAGTTAATCTTGCAGCTGAAGGTAGCTAAAATAATTAACTCTTTTTTCCCCCTACCAAAATTAAGGAACAGAGTATAAAATTAAAAAAACAAAAAGATACACAAGAATCTTTTATGTTTTAAAAATAAAACAAGCACCTTATAGTCTAAATAGCTAACTTCTGCTTTGTAACTATAATGGTTTGGCATGCTTGAGGCCATACATCAGAAAATAAAAAATGCAATAAAAGCATTTAATAAATGCCATAAGAGCATAATAAATTAAAAAGTGTACAAAAAAGAGTGCCTCATACACAAAATCATTCTTAGCATCGACGTCAACTAGAGAGAAGGAAGAAAAAACCAGGAACCTGCAACGCAGCATCGCCAACGACGCCTCGCTAACGACGCCTCGCAAACGACAACGCCAACGACACAACTCAAGAACGCATCGCCATCGCCAAAAGACAGCCTTTGACAGAATGTTCACACATGAACACGGATATACATATAATATTATATGAGTTAAGGCCTGACATGTCAAGTCCCAACAACAACAACGCCACACACGCAAGATAACAACAACAATATTGTCACACGCGCAGACATAGGGAAACAACAACATATTGGTAAGACCGGAATTCGCCAACCTTGCGCCAATAACCGTCAATAACCGTGGGACATGAAAGTGCAACTTGTGCAGATTCCAAGCCAGGTCACCGTGAGATCGACAAAGCACCATCGCTGGACATGTGACACCAAGACGTCAATAGCCTGTCGGAAGTTATGCTGACGAGCCACCAAGCCACGATTGCCAACCGTGCAAATCTCTAGGGAACCAACGAGCAAAACCAGCGCCCCATCAGCGCAGCCAAAGAAGCCAATCACCAAACGCCACATCGAAACTCCACAGCGAAGGATCACATTTCATCAACCGGCAGCCAATGCCGATCAGCGCGAAGCACCTACGGCGACAGCGACAACGACAACGACGAATGCATCAATTGAGCACAAAAATCCGGCAGAGAAGCAGCAGCGACAGAATGACGCCTTAGGTCTGATTAAGCAATTATTGTTCAGTCTTAAAACTCACAATGTTAAATAAAGAATAATTTTTTTAAACGAAAATTAATTACAACTTTTAACTGGGGCCCGAACAGGGACCTGATTAAAAGTTCGCGTCGCGCAATCGAATAAAAAGCTCCTCATAAAATAACAGGCCTGTGAATGTGATCCTCGCAGTCCAGGCAGTTGTAACACCGTCCGAAAAAAGCGATCGAGGTATCTAACTATCGTGCGCGAGTGCCACAATTTTTGGCACACGAACATTTAATTAGGATTACGACAATCGCCGTGAGCCCTCTAGTGCCCGTGAGGCCCGGAGGACACGCGCACCCGATAAAGAAAGATGTAAGGAAGGCACCTCAGTCACCTACGGAAGTCGCTGTCGCTGTCATCGCTACGTGGGACTAACGGGAACCTGCTAACCTTACCAACGCGCGAACAAGCCGAAGATGATACAACTGTAAGCTAAAACTTAAGAAATTTACCAAATCAAACTTTGATAGAAAAACCAATAAGTAATAAGTAATAACCCATCTAAAGTCTTAACGTAAATAATGTTCAAAATCTAAAAAAACGAATATAAATTAAGAAATAATTCAACTAAGCTAAAATCAATCAAATTCTTGAACGTCCCTTCAATTTATTTAATATAAAAGCAATGCTAAACCTTGAATACCTCACTCAGCTATAATTTGTGAGAGCTCTAAAGACCCCTAACCCATATCACCCATCCCTTAAAAATTTGGAAAAAATTTTTTACCCTTCCTCTATAAAAAAACATGTTAGACGAAAAATTACTGGCTAAACTGGCGAGCATGAGCGGTCCCTCATCCTCATCAAATGCCACCCTTAACGCCCGACTTATTACACACGACGTAGAGAGGACGGCGAAGGACATACATAGGTGGCGCGATAGGACAGTTGGTCAAGGAAGCGTTGAATCCCAAAAAGGATTTCACGGGGTTCCGGGAACAAGCTGTGCAGTCTATTGAAATTCTAAAGGACCAAACACGACCCGTACAGCCCAGGCAAAATTTTCAGCCACACCTATACTATCAACCAAACCCCCAGGTACCATCACCACTTTAAAAAAAATCTTGTGAACTCTCTAATTTCACGATTCCAGCCACCCCCCATGATGGCACAATATTTCGGTCCCCAGGGACAAAATATTTTAGAGTAAACCGTTCCTCATTTCGCGAATTCAGAAGGCGGAAATAATAAAATTACCCACAATACTACCCTAAACTTATTCAATCTAAAGAACAAACCATTAAAATTTCTCCTACTTTCCTCGCTCAAAACGTTCCCAGATACAAAGCGTACCTATACTACTATGGTAATGGGAGGGATCAGGACCACTTCGGACACCCCAGTCTATGGGAAACACTACCCATACCCCGCCTCCATCCGAAAAGAGGTCGAGAGGCAAATCAAGGAGATGCTCGATGACGGCCTTATCAGACCATCACTGTCACCGTATGGGTCGTTCCGAAAAAATCCGCTCCGTCCGAACCAAAAAAGTATCGACTAGTAATTGACTAAAGGAAACTCAATAATGTCACCGTGTCCGATAGATACCCCATACCTGAAATAGGAAGAATAATAGCCCAATTAGGCAACAATAAGTACTTTTCGGTGTTAGACTTGAAAAGCGGCTTTCACCAAATACGTCTGAAAGAGTCCGATATAGAAAAAACCGCATTCGCCGTGGATGGTAGTAAATACGAATTTACTAGACTACCATTCGGCCTCAAAAACTCGCCCTCCATATTCCAAAGAGCGCAAAGAGACCCAAAGATCGAAAAGTGCCACTTCTTTAAAAATGAAGTGGACTTCCTAGGTTTCACAATTTCCGAAAAAGGGGTAAAAATAAGCCCAGCCAAGTCGAAGCAATAACTAAATTCCCGATTCCAAGAAATCTGAGAGAACTGCGCTCATTTATAGGCATGACTAGCTATTATTGGCGGTTCATTAGAGATTACGCAAAAATTGCAAAACCACTTACCACACTCTTGAGAGGAGAGTGCGGCCGCGTATCGGAACACACCTCGAATAGGACGGTGATAGAACTAGACAAAGAGGCACAAGAAGCCTACAATAGACCCAAGAACACCCTTGTATCAAGAGATGTAATGTTGAGTTATCCAGATTTTGACAAAGAATTCCAACTTACAACAGACGCATCAGACTACGTGATAGGCGCAGTACTAGAGGAAGACCATAGACCCATAACATTCATTTCGCGAACACTGCCAAAAACAGATGAAGCCTATGCGACCAACGAAAAAGAGATGTTGGCTATTGTATGGGCCCTTAAAAGCCTGCGACACTATTTATATGGCTATTCGAAGGTAGTGACTTACACTGATCATCAACCATTAACGAAGGTTAATGGTCAAACAGCGCACAAAATAATAATCCTAAACTAAAACGCTGGAGAGATTTCATTGGCGAATACAACCACGAATTAAGGTATAAACCTGGCGTGGCCAACGTAGTCGCAGATGCTCTATCTAGGTCATCCCCAAAAACATCAATTAATACAATCAGTTTGTCCTCTACTATACATAGTGACGATAGCTCATCGCACAATACCATATACTCCCTTGAAACACCTATTAACGCATTCAAAAACCAATTAATTATCTCAGTAAACGATTTAGAACATTACAACTTCGAAATCCTATTTCCCTATTTAATAGGCACATAATAAGAAAACCCGATTTCACTGAAGAGCAACTAATCCAAATCATCAAACAAAGACTCGACCCACGATTCCTTAACGGAATATACACTTCTGAAAATATTATGGGCAAAATCCAGAATATTTACCCAACCCACTTCAGCTCATACAAAATTAGATTCACACAAAGAAAAGTAGAGGATGTTACGACAGAAAGTAAACAGAAAAGAAAGTTAGCGCAATAGTCAAAAACTGCTTAACCTGTAGAGAATCCAAGTACGACAGACACCCCCCCAAATCGGATATTCAGGCCACACCCATTCTTAATTATCCCGGAGAACTAATTCATATTGACATCTACATAACAGAAAATACTAGCGTCCTGACAGGTCTCGATAAATCCTCTAAATACGCACAAGCTAAAATTCTAAAATCAAGAGCATCCGAGGATATTAAAGACCCATTAGGAGAAATGCTAATAGCATTTGGTATGCCAAAATCAGTCGTAATGGACAACGAAGCTTATGCTGGAAGACCAGCTAGGTATCTCAATTTTCACAGCACTCCCATACGCATACACAAGTAGCGGACAAGTGGAACGTTTCCACTCCACACTGATGGAAATCTTGAGATGTTTCAAGTTAGAGGACGGAGACTCAACCTTCTCAGATCTACTTTTTAGAGCAATACAGGAATACAATAATTCAATACATTCAGTTACGAAAGAGAAACCAACCGACGTATTCTTTAGAAGTACAATACAAGACAAACCATAAACAGTACAGAGAAAAAGACAGGAAATTAAGGACAGGATCCAAAAAAAAAGCAGACGACAGACCTAGGTTACCATAACCAAAATAAATAACAGCCGAGAACATACGAAGCTGGGGAAACTATTTACGTGAGAATAGACAAAAGATTAGGATCAAAATTGACGCCTCGGTATAGGAAGGAAACTGTCGCGGAGGACAGAAACTCAACAGTTGAAACACAGTCAGGAAGGACTATACATACAAATAATATTCGAACTTAACTTACAGACTTTTTTTTACCAACATGTTTAGGGATGACGACGGTCCTCGACTATTCAAATTCGCGACTCATTTCACTCGACACGGGACCAGCAGCCAAACAAGATGGCACCTTCAAAATCATACATTTGTTCAACCTCACCAAATACGACGATACTTACAGTGCCCTGGAAGAATCATTAAAATCACTACCCATATCCTACTCCCCATATCTCCTCTACGAGCTCCTGCAAATTAAACGAGGCCTCCAGAGGTTAAAACCCTCTCGTAGGGCGATCGATGTTATCGGCTCAGCTTGGGAGTGGATAGCCGGTACTCCGGACCACCACGACCACGAAGTATTGCAAGAAAAAATTAATGAGCAGCTAGAAAATAATAATCGACAGGTCATAATCAACAGATTAACAAGCAAAAAAAAAATTCAGATCAACAACGTTACTAACACAATTTCAAAATACATTCAAAGCTCTAATGAAACAAATAACCAACATGCAAATATTTTTAAATACAAAATACAACTTATCAAAGAAGTGGTAACAAACATATTATATGCCATAACCTGGGCAAAATCAAATACTGCAAATTCTTTTATTTTATCAGTAATAGAAACACATATAGCAGAACAAATTCTTAAAAAAGAAAACAGAATATTTTACAATATCGAAGAATTACTTGAATTTGCTGAAATAAATCTAGCCTTAAATGGTATAGATTTATCTACATTATAAGTTTACCAACAATAAGCGAAGATTCCTGTAGGACAAAAGAAGTTAGAGCGGTAAAAAATTCCCAAGCAATAGCCGACATTAAATATAAAAAACTATTAGAATGTAACAAAGAACTATTTGCAATTAAAAACCCCTGTCAAAAACATAACGAAAAACCAATTTGCAACTTAGATAATATACTAGACCTAAGTAACGATACTTGCATAACAGCGCTTTTAAAGATGGAGAAACCAGAATGCACCACAATTAATAACCCACATATCCCGGAGCATGAAGAAATAAGGCCGGGAACCCTGTTCCTCAATGACTTCAAAGGAGTCGTAGTGCTGGATGAGAAAGTAGTAGAGTTGAGAGGATCATACGTTATCCAAAACCGGAACTCTACGGTCAAGATCGGGAAATCCATATACAGATCAGAAGAAATCTTTGCATCGGAGCAAAATGAAGTTGACAAGGTACTCTCTCTGCAGATGATCAACGAGCTCAACATAAATAACACACTCAGACTGGAGAAGATGGGAGAATACATAAACATAAAACAAACATTGAGCCGTACTCTGCCAACAGTTCTGCTACTAATCTTAACAGTATTAATCATCAGGATCCTCACGAGAAGACGCGAAGTAACTATCGCCAAGACAAACCTGCCTCCCACTGCAACACATAATCAAGAGCCAGTCCTATTATACGTAACGACCGAGAACGCTCGCACTTAAAGGGGGAAGAGTTAAGGCCTGACATGTCAAATCCCAACAACAACAACGCCACACACGCAAGATAACAACAACTATATGCCACACGCGCAGACATAGGGAAAACAACAACATATTGGTAAGCCCGGAATTCGGCAACCTTGCGCTTTCCCAAGTCAATAACCGTGGGACATGAAAGTGCAACCTGTGCAGATAGCCACGTGAGTCGAGTCTGCACATTTCAAGCCAGGTCACCGTGAGATCGACAAAGCACCATCGCTGGACATGTGACACTAAGACGTCAATAGCCTGTGGAAAGTTATGCTGACGAGCCACCAAGCCTCGATTGCCAACCGTGCAAATCTCTAGGGAACCAACGAGCAAAACCAGCGCCCCGTCAGCGCAGCCATAGAAGCCAATCACCAAACGCCACCTCGAAACTCCACAGCGAAGGATCACATTTCATCAACCGGCAGCCAATGCCGATCAGCGCGAAGCACCTACGGCGACAGCGACAACGACAACGTCCAATGACATTGATGGAGCACGAAAACTCGGCAGAGAAGCAGCAGCGTCAGAATGACGCCTTAGGTCTGATTTAACTTAATTAAGCAATTATTGTTCAGTTTTAAAACTCACAATGTTAAATAAAGAATTATTTTTTTAAACGAAAATTAATTAAAACTTTTAACTAATGTATATATATTGTACGTACAACGATTGGACCGCTGTAGCACATGTATTGTCAAACATGGGTCTGCCTATATTTAAAAATAAACAACGCTTGAGCGTTAGAGATAAAAATACCACGAACTCCTGCGTGGGTTCATCGCTTAAACAACGATGCAAGCGGTCGTATCAGTGGAAAATTCCCGCAATTACAATCCGTACCCATGTTTGGGGAACAAGTGGCCACTGCGTTGGTCTAGTTAGAGATAAGATTAGAACATGTAAATTTCATATTAGCTACCTAAGCAGGATTCAGAGAAATAAAATTCTGTTTGAAATATAAACTCAACAAATGCAGACGTTTGCTTATGTTGCAGCCTCTTTACACCTTATATTACCTCCTTATTCCAGTGGACTAATGTTAATTAATTTACCTTCCCTAGCTAACCATAGACCAATGCTTTCAAACATTCTTTATTTGTAATCTGATTCGTGGTGAAGTTGAGAGTCCCAACTTGGTTAGTCGACTCAACTTCTCTGTTCCAAGCAGATTCACTAGAAACTAGATCTAACTCAGACAGTATCCTATTATCTCTTATCCTGACCTCTGCTGCTCTTAAAGCGATCGTGAATCGAGCCGTACGATACACGGCAGCGCACCTCGGTAGGTCGGGTGGGAGGTGTGGCCGAGAGAATCGCACATTAAAAAAAAAATATCACATAAAAAAGTTCCACTCACTCAATGAATTCTTTGTTCTATTGATTGATATAGATATTGATATAGAACAATATCACGAGTTACACAGACTGCAAAGGAGACAATGACCTACATAACCTATGAGCTGCAGTCTTGGGCGCTGAACACACAAGGTCGGGAAGCATTTACACAAGCCAATTGGAAAGACATTAAAAAATGTTATTGGCTGCCAGAAAATTGCAGCCAGAAAACTACAAAAACACAATATATGGTTCTCTGGGCCGCTATTTTTACAAGGCTCCTATGACCGTTGGGTCACGCTGTCAACACATGTTCCCTGCGACTTGAAACAGAACATACAAGACCGCTCTATGTATTGCTGAATTGGCTTGGGCACGCACGTTGACCCTTAGTTGTGAAGCTTATCCTGAGGACAAGTACAAGTAGTAATATGGGATTGATATGATACTATCTGCCGGAATGACCGAACTTAGCATGTTTTCAGAACTGCATAAGGTAAAATGCATGTAAGTGCATTTTCAGCACTTATATTACAAATTACAAGCTGGAAATAATTTAGTTACCATTCTCGGCAGAGTAGTTCACCACTTGACATAGTCGGAATTAATGCAATATCTGTTTTTGGTAATCACTTACAACAAGCATTTGTCGTCTTAACAGTTTAGTTAAAGCTGCTGGCAAATATAATTAAGCAGAAGCGGAAGCTGAAATTGACCGACATCCGCCATAGTACAATCAGCTCAATTCTAGTATCTCCCAAGCAGTTCAAATATCAATTAGAAAAAACTCGGGATTATCTTTTGTACGATCAAATGTTGCCAATCTTATCGGAAACCTTAATACAGCTTCTCCGAATAATGCACGCTAAGGGCAAGAAAACCACCAATAATACAGTATTCCACAGCACAACAGAAAGGTTCATACTTCATTCATACTTAAGGCCCCAATTTCCAATTTCAATTTCCATACCTATCAATTTATGTGATTTGCTTCGAACAAAATCTATAATAAATACCTACATCGGTGTGAGTTCCAGCATTTAATAATAAGACTAAAACGCTATCTGATGTTATAAAATCGAAAGTCTGTGTACTCTTTAAAATAGTATTAATTTGCATGTATATTTCTTTAATTAAATTATTATTATAGTTCTTTTCCATTTAAGTAATTGTATGTTAGTGCTATATTTTCAAATATTATCTTGGCTACATATTTTCTCTTTTGCTTTGAATTACTTGGTTAAGTGTTAATTTATTGATTACTGTGGACCAATCTTGATTTACGACAATATCCGTGAAAATAAAACAAATGTTTCACCACAAAGGAAGTAAATCTGTAGTTAGTCAGTGATCTGACGTCAGATGCATGCTCGGCCGAGCTTTGCCGATTTTTGAGACGGCGTAGACAAATAAGAGATAAAACATACTATACAATACTATTCTTATAGATAATACCAAAGGTGCTGTTAAATCCAAAAAACGACTTCCAGTCACAGCTACATTATCGGAGCTCAACACCAAAATTATTGAAGTCGAAGTAATAATCAATTACCGACCAAACACACTAATGTTATCCGACATTGATTGGTGCGCCCTTTCAATGTAAACGCTGAGCTGATTTGTGTCGTGGTGTTTTTGAAAGTGTGCAGCTTTTGGGTTATCATTCATATCTATTCAATTTCAAATTGATTGCGTGCAAACAGGCAACCGGCCTAGTTCAATTGTAAGTATTGGTAACTAAGAAATGAACAGAAACATTGTAAGAAAAATTTTCAGTGGTGGTTTCACTAGCTCACCCGGCCTTGGGCAACGCGGTTCCAAATATGTAATATCCTCTTTTGTGTTATTTGGACTACCGTCGTTCTCGGGACAGCATTAAATTACAAGTCGACAGATTTACTCAAACATTATTATATCGTTTTCATTATTCAATGTGATAATAATTTAAAATGATCTTTAATAATATTAACATTAAAGTTTCCTTACAACCTAACTTACCCGATCGCTTTTATTCTTATAATAAAGATGCGTTACAGCGTTTCCCAACTTGGTTGAAAGAAGTATTAAAATTTCACTATTTCCCAGTTCAGCGACTTTTGCTACTTATAGTCGGGCTTTTACATCTATATAGCAACATCTCTGATCGCAGTGGTTTGTGGTTTCAAGTAGGGCTCAGGATTATTATATTGTGGTGGCTAACTTCGGGTGTTAGTCAATGATTCAGAACCACATTAGGGGTCGACCAAACCTATCAACGTTTGTTGAGAAAAGGTTTATAGAGAAAAGCAAGAATGTCGTAAAATAAGCGACACTTAAGGGTTTGAAAGCGATCTGTTGGAGCCTGGCAGTCACGTTCTTTCGTCAAACGGGCAACCAAAAGCTAAGAATAACTGACTTTCGAATTTTTTTTATATCTAGCCTCGTAACTTCTTGGATATCTGGCTAAGGTCTTAACATTGCAACAGTGCTAGTCGAGAAACATAAAGAGAATTTCGAGAATTAGAAAGATTTTTGATTTTCTGGGAGGATCTCTGCAGCCGATGATCTTCCCTTATGCACGTTCGAAGACCCAGCAAGACGACACTGCCATTAAGTTAAGTTCTTGAATAGCGTGAAACTGGGTGCTACAATTGTTTTATGTATTCTAAAACGTGCAATCAATTGTGGCCTAAAAGCCTTAGCCACTGTTTCGGCCGTAATGTTTGTGAGAGGAATTGCCTAAGGCCAGCGGGCTTGATCTGTCTATCATGGTTAGGCAGTACCGAAACTTTTTATAAAACGGTATCATATAGTTATCGTATACGTAGTTGAATCTGTCCTTGGGAAGTGTGATCTTATCTTGAGTTAGATGATTATACCTTATTGTGGCACGTTGACATGAAAGGCAGGTCCTGCACCACTCAATAGTGTTTTTCCTCATTTCTGACCATAAAAATTCTTCTTAATTAACTGCAGCGTCGATCTGCCGCTTTCGAGTGCAAAAGGTTGTAACGAAATCTTTTCCTTGGTTCTGCTCGCTATGAATTGCAACGGCTAGCTCAGAGAGTTTGTTTGTTCGTACCACCAAATTTATGATTTGTGTGATATCCCGACCACAGAGAAGAGTTTTAGGTTAGAACAGCTTTATTTTCAGCTTTTATTTTCTCCAATGATAGACTCCTACAGTTCTCGCCGTTGGTTGCGCGGTGTCGCTCTTTCGTCGTCCTTCCCTTGTTCACGACCGCTTGCCCGTGCCGGCTCGAAAGGGGCTTTGGATGTTATGGTGGGGAGGTGTATCGTCCGTTAGGTCAAGCTGACGCTCTTCGCATAACCACCTTTGCCTACAACTGACTCCACTGACCCTTCTGACCGTGCCCAGTTTTCCACTTGCAGTGACCGTCCTCCTGCGCCTCACGCGTTCTCACTGACTGTTCACTTGCCCTGGGGTACAGCTCCTCGCGTATTCTAACTGACTTTCGCACCTGGGATACCTCTTCTCGCGTATTCACACTGACTGTCTGATCTGGGGTACAGCTTCTCGCGTATTCTCACTTTCTTACAGACTGTGACTGTCCTTCAGTAAAATTCAGAGCATAAAAATCTAAAAATAGAATTCACTTCATTTGAGTGAATACAGTAAGCAAAAAAGTGTGCACGCTAACAACTGATAGAGCTACCAAATATTTATGTCAGCAGCTATATTAACATTTATAAACACCCTAGCAACTAAGTAGCTCAGCGCTCCGCGCTAAGAACGGTCAGCAGCGGCAATCGGACACCCAGAATTCCGGGGTACCGAACTGTGCTGCATAAATGCTGAGTCGGCTTGCCGACCATAAGCTTTGCGAGGAGTCTTAAAACTCCCCACAAATCGAGGTGCAGGAGAGCTGCCTTGCAACAGCGAAGAAGGCTGGAATGCAGAAGGAGTCAAGGGCAACCAGGTCAAACGGGAAATAATGGACCTTGGACCCGAGCAAAACGGAGAGACCGTGAACTAACGGTACCGCGCTGGACCTTGGACTCATGCCGGCCAAGGGCACAGAGGTCAAACGGTAACGGTGCGGACTTCGGTCAAGCACAAAGAGGACGCACCGTGGACCAACGGGACCTGGGTGGGACCTTGTACCTTGTGCAAAAGGGGAAATAACAGGATTTCCCCGGCCTATAAAGGGGACTGCACAAGCGCAGCTCGAGACAGTCAATTCGAATCGCGCGAAGAACCGCAGGTGTCAAGTACAAGCAGCACAGTCAATTGGAATCGCGCGAAGAACCGCAGGTGTCAAGTTCAAGCAGGACAGTCAAATCTAACCCCGCGAAGAGCCGCAAGTGTCGATCACAAGCGCGGAGGGTCAAGTTAAGGCACGCGAAGAGCCGTACGCACACGGATACAGTCAAACGGAGGTTCAGACTAGTGAACAGTCAGGACGAACGCGAGTGACGCAGGAGAACGATCCCTGCAAGTGGAACCTGGCACGGTCAGTAAGGTCAGTGGAGTCAGTGGTCGGTCAAGGTGGGCCTGGGAGGAGCGCTAGCTTGACCCAACGGGCGATACACCTCTCCGCCATAACATCCTAAACCTCGAGCCCGATCAAGGAACCGCTGTCGAGGACACCGCAGGGCAACGAAGGCACCAGGCAGCGCACAGGAACCTGGCACGGTCGGAAGGGTCGGTGGAGGCAGTGGTCGGTTAAGGTGGGCCTGGGAGGAGCGTTAGCTTGACCCAACGGGCGTTACACCTTTCCCACCATAACATCCTGAGCCCCAGTCGAGCCGGCACGGGTACGCGAACCGCGCAGACGACGGCGAGGACCGAAACAACCCAGCTGTAAGGAATTCCGCTAATAAAGTTACTACATCCTAAAACTCTGTCTTCTATTTGGTCGGGCAATCACACAAACATAAATTTGGTGGGACGAACACACAAACTCTCTGAGCTAGCCGTTGCAATTCGTAGCGAGCAGAAAACAACAGAATCAGTTCGTTACATCTGGCGCCCAACGCGGCTAGTTTCATTAGCAAAGAGCTGGCGGACAGGCAGCGCGTCATGGCCGAGAACCACGATATGCCAACGGCAGGTCACCTAGGTAGTCGGAAGACGATTGCGAGGGTGGCAGCCCGTTACCACTGGCCAGGAATGCACCGGGACATTAGGAAATATGTGCGGAGCTGCGAGAGCTGCATGAAGTACAAGTCCAACCAACTGCAGGCAGCCGGGAAAATGCTGACCCAGGTGCCAGAGGAGCCATGGGCAACCGTGTGCGCGGATTTCGTAGTACCTTTGCCGCGGTCGAAGCACGGGAATTCAATGCTGTTGGTACTGGTGGACAAGTTTTCTAAATGGACCGAGATCATCCCGATACGGAGGGCAACAACAGAGACGCTACAAAAGGCTGTTCGTGAGCGAATCGTGGCCAGATTCGGGGTGCCCAAGGTCATGGTAACGGACAATGGAGTCCAGTTCACCAGTAGGGCATTCAAGAAATTCCTGGAGGAGCTGGGGGTGCGACAACAGTTCACGGCTCCATATACTCCACAAGAAAATCCCACGGAAAGGACCAACAGGACGGTCAAAACAATGATCGCGCAGTTCACGGGGGCCGATCAGAGGAGGTGGGACGAGAACTGGCCGGAGCTGCAGCTGGCAGTGAACACGAGCGTGGCGGAGTCCACGGGATACTCGCCAGCATTCATCACGCAAGGAAGGGAGCCAAGGCTGCCGAACGCGTTGTTTGGCGAAACAACATCTGGAACGGGCAGGTGTACGCAGACGCCTGCGGAGAACGCGGAAAAGCTGAAGGAGATCTTCGAGTTGGTACGGAGGTACATGGAAAAGGCGGCGCAGGATCAGGCGCGGCACTATAATCTCCGGAGACGGCCATGGAAACCCAAGGTGGGGGACACAGTGTGGGCCAAGGAACACCACCTTTCGAAGGCCGGCGAAGGCTTTGCAGCGAAGCTAGCACCAAAATTCGACGGACCGTTTAGAATAAAGAAGTTCACGTCACCGGTCATCTGCGTCCTGGAGCACGCGGCAACCAAGAAGGTAAAAACGGCTCACATTAGCGACTTGAAGCCGGGAAGCGCTGGCGCCGGCGGGCCAGGGGACACCGAGTGCGAATACCCGTAACGGAACCCCTTTGGTGATGAAGGGGGGAAGACGATACGGGGTATCGAAAAGCTCGAAAGGCACAAAAAGTCTACACTAGCACAGGCCCGTTGGAGCACGAGAGCGGGACAGGGAGGGTAGGCAGCTGCAAGCACCGTTACCGGGTGAGATGCACAGCTGCAGAATTCCGTGGGAGGCGGGGACACGGAGAAGTCCCGTTGCCGCTGCACGGAGAATTCCCGTTACCGCTGCACGGAGAAGTCCCGTTACCGGTGCACGTAGAAGTCCCGTTACCGATACACGGAGAAGTCCCGTTACCGATACACGGAGAAGTCCCGTTACCAGTACACGGAGAGGTCCCGTTACCGGTATAGGCCCCACGGAATAACGGCACAAGAAGCAGACGGGAAAACCGAGGTTTCTTCGCGGAGACGGCGGCTCGATTCCGTCATTCGAGATTAGGAGTGAGACATGGCAACACAAAGAGGTACGAGCGTCCGGGAGATGATTGAAACCGGCATCGGGGAACAGCCCGGAGCGATGTGGAGGAGGGATTCTGATGCCTACCTCCAGCTCCTGGCGTCACCCCTGGTGTCGCGATCCCCATCCCCGGCGGAGGATCCGGAGGAGATTCCGGATGTCCGTCTGTCGGATGATGAGTCGAAGGAGGTGGAGAAGCGGACGGAGATGGGGAAGGAGATGGAGACCATCACCCTCTCCTCGGAGAGTGAGGAGGACGACGGAGGTGAGACGGTTACCCCGGTGGTCTCATCGGACGAGGAGGAGGCCGCACGCGCAGCTCGGGCCAGGATGGCGTACCGCAGCCTGCGGCGGGCAACGAAGGGACACGGGCGGATATGCCTCGGGATCGTGCCGCCGACAGCGGACCCGGAGGAGACACGGAGGTTTATGGTGGCGAGGGTCAACACTCTGCGGCGGCTTCAGCAGCTGGTGGAGGAGCGGAAGGTAGCCGCTGCCCGGGCCGAGTGGCAGAAACGGTTGGATCGGCTGCAGGAGGAAGGTTGGAAGGTTGGAGACACCGGAGTCCCGGGTGTGGGAGGAGACGAGCGCGATCGGAGGGAGGCCGGTGACCCAGGAGACGCGGGATCCACGTGTGCGCGCCCGGAGGGTCGTTGATAGCAGGGAGGAGGCGAGCCCGGAGAAGGGTCCCTGGGTGTGGCCGGTACCGCAGGAAGCCCCGCCGCCGCCGAAGATGCGACGACAGGAGTCGGGCCCCGAGGCGCGTCCACCACCGATGCGACCATGCCCCCGCAGACAGGAGTCGCTGGCAGACCAGGCGTGGAGGGAGCTGCCGAGGGAGGGGTGGCCACCCCAAGTGGCCGAGGAGGCAGACAGACAAGCAGGCCGAGGAAGGCGAGACCGCTGGGCCAAGTTGTTTGTCCATGACGGCCAGCGATACCGCCTCAAGGTGCGGCGAGGAGGGGGGGCAAGGGTCTTGATGGCCGAGTAGGGGAGGAAAATAAAGAAAAAAAAAATCAATACTGGATTGATTAAGTGGGGGAAGGGAAGGGGTGGCACGGTACTACACTGAACAAAAAAGGTGCGGGTGTCATCCACAGTAGCCATAGACGAGCGCGAGGAATTGGAGCTGCGGAGCCAGACACGAAAAGGTGCGATATTTAAAAGGAGGCGAAGCTGGAATAACATAGCCGGTGACGAGGAGCAGACGGCAGCAGATGGAGGAAGCTGGAGAAGGGCGCGAGGATCAAGATGCCGAGTCGAGACGCTGAACGACAGGGTCTACTAGGCTGAGACTGCCGGGCTGAGATCAAGGACGCGCAGGTCGACGAGAGAAGCCAGTAGCAAGGGTGTGGAGGATCAAGATGCCACGTCAAGACGCTAAACGACAGGGTCTACTAGGCTGAGACGCCAAGGCTGAGATCAGGAAGGTGCTGCTCAATGGAAGGAGGCGGGAGAAGGGCGCGAGGATGTTCGAGATGCCAAGTCAAGACGCTAAACGACGGGGTCTACTAGGCTGAGACTGCCAGGCTGAGAACGAAAGGCGCAGGGTCGACGAGAGGAGGATCGAGAAAGCTGCCTATGCGAGGAGACACCGGCTCCATCTTTTCAAAAAAAGCTTCCGAAGGAAGGGGGAGATGTGAGGAGTCTTAAAACTCCCCACAAATCGAGGTGCAGGAGAGCTGCCTTGCAACAGCGAAGAAGGCTGGAATGCAGAAGGAGTCAAGGGCAACCAGGTCAAACGGGAAATAATGGACCTTGGACCCGAGCAAAACGGAGAGACCGTGAACTAACGGTACCGCGCTGGACCTTGGACTCAGGCCGGCCAAGGGCACAGAGGTCAAACGGTAACGGTGCGGACTTTGGTCAAGCACAAAGAGGACGCACCGTGGACCAACGGGACCTGGGTGGGACCTTGTACCTTGTGCAAAAGGGGAAATAACAGGATTTCCCCGGCCTATAAAGGGGACTGCACAAGCGCAGCTCGAGACAGTCAATTCGAATCGCGCGAAGAACCGCAGGTGTCAAGTACAAGCAGCACAATCAATTGGAATCGCGCGAAGAACCGCAGGTGTCAAGTTCAAGCAGGACAGTCAAATCTAACCCCGCGAAGAGCCGCAAGTGTCGATCACAAGCGCGGAGGGTCAAGTTAAGGCACGCGAAGAGCCGTACGCACACGGATACAGTCAAACGGAGGTTCAGACTAGTGAACAGTCAGGACGAACGCGAGTGACGCAGGAGAACGATCCCTGCAAGTGGAACCTGGCACGGTCAGTAAGGTCAGTGGAGTCAGTGGTCGGTCAAGGTGGGCCTGGGAGGAGCGCTAGCTTGACCCAACGGGCGATACACCTCTCCGCCATAACATCCTAAACCTCGAGCCCGATCAAGGAACCGCTGTCGAGGACACCGCAGGGCAACGAAGGCACCAGGCAGCGCACAGGAACCTGGCACGGTCGGAAGGGTCGGTGGAGGCAGTGGTCGGTTAAGGTGGGCCTGGGAGGAGCGTTAGCTTGACCCAACGGGCGTTACACCTTTCCCACCATAACATCCTGAGCCCCAGTCGAGCCGGCACGGGTACGCGAACCGCGCAGACGACGGCGAGGACCGAAACAACCCAGCTGTAAGGAATTCCGCTAATAAAGTTACTACATCCTAAAACTCTGTCTTCTATTTGGTCGGGCAATCACACAAACATAAATTTGGTGGGACGAACACACAAACTCTCTGAGCTAGCCGTTGCAATTCGTAGCGAGCAGAAAACAACAGAATCAGTTCGTTACAGCTTATGGCGTGATGCATTGGAGCTAGGGTAAATTCATATTTTCCATATTCTTTGTACTCAGTTCTAAGCCAGCACTTTAGAAATAAAGACACAACTACTCCAACGACTTGCCGTAAAATATATTTCATTTGATTTAATTTATCCACGCTGAGCCCGAAGGCCAGTGTCCAGCAAAGAGGGCAAAGTCACGCCCTCCACCGTAATCTACGTAAGAAGATATTCCGCCTGGGTAACACCAGGACCAGGGGACAAACCATCTTCGTGGATCCGAACAAGGGACCAGGGGATCATCTTAGTGAAACCTATCTACCGGGACCATCCGTAAAGGAGGAATACTGGATTATAGGATTAACATAATTGGCGCCCAACTATTATTAGAAACCCAGAGTATCTCAAACCATGTAAGTTTGACTAGTGAATTTTCACGTCGGCAGCCTTTAATAATTGAATTTGAATAAATAAAAGAGAACAACTCCATTGCATACTTTTATCGGAATATCATTGCCCGTTGCATACCCAAAGTTACAGTGAGACATTTTACTTTACTTACTTACTTACTTACTGAAAGTAATTCTACATAATAAATTTCCCGTTGCATACCCCAAGGTACAGTGAGATATTTTACTTCGCTTTACCTTACTTTACTGAAAGTAATTCTACATAATAAATAAAATTATTATTTCTATTCTTCGCGAACGTAGATAGCGCCGCCTCTAGGAAACCGAAACTGTGCTCAGAAAAAATACATGTGCGAGGTGCCAACCATCGGTAAATGAGTTGGGCGGGCGAATACAGAGAAGTGAAGGTAGAATAAGACAGTGACGACGGGTGGGATTTTGAACAACGAGGTTTCCGCTCGACAACTAATAATAATACAGACATGGACGCTGCGCAATTGCAGGCGATCATAGAAGGAGCCGTTAACCAGGCCCTAGCTCAGCAGGAGACTAGGCTAATGGAGTCATTTCAGACCCAACTAGATCAGGTTAGAGAGCAGATGCAGAACTTACGAGTGGAAACGCCGCAGGTAGAAGCATATAAGAGAATTGGCTTTAAGCCGAACGTTAAATGTGACTTAAAACTCGACATAGTAAAGTCCATCCCCGAGTTTGATGGGGACCAGGACGATTATGTGGCGTGGCGGCAATCAGCCGTGGACGCCTGTGAAATTTTCAGGTCGTACAATAAGAGCGAGACACATTACCAGGCTGTCACAATCATAAGAAACAAAATCAGGGGGTAGCGAGAGCGTTACTGGTGTCCCATAAAACGGTATTAAATTTCGATGCTATCATTGCTCGACTGGATTGCACATACGCTGACAAAACGTCGCTGCGTGTCTTTAGGCAGGGTCTTGAAACGGTTAGGCAACGTGAGCTTACTTTGATGCAGTATTACGACGAGGTAGAAAAGCGACTAACACTGGTGACGAACAAAATTGTTATGACACGTGAACCGGATAACGCTGCATTGTTCAATAATGACGTTAGAAATGATGCCCTCCACGCGTTCATTGCGGGGCTCAGGAAACCCTTGAGGGCCGTAGTGTTGCCAGCTCAGCCCAAAGATTTACCCTCAGCCTTGGCTTTGGCTAGGGAATCCGAAGCAAGCATGGAGCGTACCGCCTTCGCGGCCACGTATGCAAGGGCTGTGGAAGAAAAGACATACACTTATGGGCAGCGAAAAAACCAGAACCGTTCGCACGAAGGTCAAGGAAAAAATAGCAAGACAGAGGATGGGCAAGGAAGAAACCCCCATTATTATAGGAAGCAAAATAAGTTCCCACAAAATAATGCGGCCCATAACAATAACGATGGCCCTAACCAGTCACCAGAACCCATGGAGTTAGGCTCCACTATGACACAGCACAGGCAAGCCACCGCCTTCGGAAGCGGTCAGTCTGCAAATGCTAGGGGAGAGAATGTTCGAGGCCAGAAAAGACATGGATCTACACGAGCGACGGACCAAAGACGTCAAAGAGTGCAGAATACCATGCAACACGTCGACGACGAAATTGGCAGTGAATATGATAGAGCGGCAGCAGCGGCTGTCGCCGAAGTAGATGACGATTCCGACGGTTGTGACCAGGTACATTTTTTAGGGAACGCTCCCGACTGCCGTTCATTGAACGCCAGTTACATGGGAGGAAATTAAAAATTTTAATAGACACAGGGGCGGCGAAAAACTACATCAAGCCCGTAAAGGAGCTAAAAAATGTGGTGCCGGTCAAATCCCCTTTCACGGTTAGTTCCACGGTTCTAACAGAGTTAAACAGAAATGTTTAATGAACGTTTTCGGGAAAACAGCGGATTTTTTTCTTTTGGACACCTTAACACTTTTTTATGGCATTATTGGTTTTGATTTTCTAGCTCAAGTTGGAGCAAAGCTAGACACAGAGAAAGGCACAATCAACTATGGTTCTGTTGTCGAAGAGCTACAGCATCATACTTGCGACGATGTAAACTTCACTAACGCGAATGACATTACGGTACCAGAATCTGTGAAAACCGAACTTAGAAACATGATCGCAAACATATCTAAGGCATTTTCAGCCTCTAACGAGGCACTGCCGTTTAATACTTCTGTCCTTGCCACAATTCGCACAAGCGATGATAAGCCGGTATATTCCAAATTATACCCGCACCCCATGGGTGTATCTGAGTTTGTTAAGCGAGAAATCGCAGACTTACTGCAGAAAGGCATTATTAGAACCTCAAGGTCACCGTACAACAATCCAACATGGGTTGTTGACAAAAAAGGCCATGATGAACTGGGGAACAAAAATAAGCCTTTGGTTATAGACTTTAGGAAACTTAACGACCGTGAAAAGACTTCCTTTTCGGTGAACGGCGGAAAGTATGAATTTTGTCGATTACCGTTCGGGTTGAAGAATGCGGGAAGCATCTTCCAAAGAGCGATCGACGACGTCTTACGGGAACAGATTGGCAAATCATGTTATGTTTACGTGATGATGTCATTATTTTTTCTGAAAATAAAAATGACCATGTTAAGCACATAGATTGGGTCTTAAAAAGCCTGTGTGATGCCAACATGAAGGTATCCAACGAGAAGACGCACTTTTTTAAGCAAAGCGTTGAGTATCTTGGATTTATTGTCACCAATGAAGGTGCAAAAAACCGACCCGGAAAAGGTAAAGGCCATAAAGGAATACCCAGAGCCTACAAATTTGTATGAGCTAAGGTCATTTTTGGGTCTAGGAAGTTATTACCATTGCTTCGTTAAAGACTTTGTGGCGATCGCGAGGCCGTTGACAAGCTTGATGAAAGGAGAGAATGGCTCCATCAGCAAGCACATGTCCAGGAAGACTCCCATCGAGTTCGGTGATTTGCAGAGAGATGCGTTCGAGAGGCTGAGAAATGTCTTAGCTTCTGAGGATGTAATTCTCAGATACCCTGATTTCAGGAAGCCATTCGATCTAACGACGGATGCTTCCGCGAACGGTATCGGTGCAGTCCTATCGCAAGATAAAAGACCCATCACTATGATCTCTAGGACCTTCAAAGAGAGCGAGTCACACTACGCCACGAATGAAACAGAATTTTTGGCTATAGTGTGGGCTTTAGGCAAGTTACAACACTACCTATACGGCACTCGCGATATTAACATTTATACGTTGACACTCGCGGTGTCCGATCGAAATCCAAATCCGAAGATAAAAAGGTGGAAAGCGGCTGCATCCCCAAGCTATTGAAGGACTTCAACATGGAAAACCTGAGGAGACTCTCTGGGATGTCCGAGAGGTCTTCTTTCTCCTGCCTTCTGGAGGCATTGGTCGCTTAAGTTGTCGTAGTGGCTCTTTACACCATCTGACCCCTATCTGACCGGCGCTCATACACGCGCACTCTCCGTTGTGCCACTTGACGGTCAGTCACTCCTAAGTGCATTCCTCAATAACGCTGACTTCGCCCCCCGCCTTGTCCTTTAACTCGACGACGCATTCGACGCCCGCATCGGCTACAATGTGCTGCGTCCACAGGCGACACTTTGTTGTTGGGAGCAGCTCAGCCGCCGGATGTTGGGTAAGCAACCTCTGACATAGCGTGGGTCGCATCTCGTCCACTTACCCTACAGCCGCTGACATGACATGGCTCGCATTTCGGCCACTTACCCACAGCCGCTGACATAGCATGGCTCGCATTTCGGCCGCTGACCCGAAAACTATGCGGTGCCGCCCCTTACCCTGCGCTGGTTGCAAGACGCAGCATTCAGCACGGAAGCCGGAGGTCTAGTTAGAACCAGCACCAACGCTAGAAGTCAGTCTTCGACTTACTCCCGATCACGGACCTACTGAAAAATCTGCGCGAACTATTGTAAAATCTCGAACTTAAGTTTTATGAATTGAAAATTATAACGTATAACCAAGCTGCGACTGTTCACTTCCTTGGGGGAACCCGGCCACAGAGCGAGCCATCGATCTACGAGAACATCCGGAATGTTCTTCTTACTTAGCTACGTGGCTACGAGAGCCGCATCAACCAAACAAGAAATATGTCTTGCTTAACTTATATTATTAAAGTTGGAAAAGCAGTAGCAATGGAAGAGCTCTATGTATTTGTCAGCTTTTAGCAAACGAATTAAGAGGAACTAACACGTCCTGTTAATTCACAGTGCGTCATTTTTGTTTGGAAAAAAAGAGAAAATTTGTTTGCGTTGAGTACGGAAAAACAAAAGTGATATTGTAATCGTGGGGAAGTAGTTCCATTAAGAAGATTTAAAAGCTCGGAGTCAGATGCCTATGGAAGCATAGATTTGCTTTAAACTGACACCCCTTGGCATGGTGATTGCACTTGCTCTGTAAAATACATCCGCGACTAAATTTTCAGATCCTTTGACATATTTGATTTCGGTCGTAAACTGCAAAATGAATTGAACGCTTATTATTCAAAGTTTCGATCGAGAATGAATTATAATCTAGTGGGTCCCGGCTTTGCTACCCGCATATATACGAATGTCTATAAGACACCTATACATATCGCTGGTAAAAGCATGGACGCGCGAGAAATTGTATATGCATGCATCAAGGCTGTGCCTGCGTTCAGACCATGGGAATGTTATGACACTTTTGAAACATTTGACGATACGGCGTGGTCGGAAGATCATATTTTTCAAGCCACCCCAGTTTTATGGTCAGACTTTATGTTGTGAAGAATCACATTTCTTTCATTGTTTACGAAAAACCCTGTAAATTTTTTGTTAAGCATAGTACCGCAGTAGTTTTAAGTAGTAATCTAAGAAAGTGATTTATTTAAGTTAGCCCTAAGTGGCCATTCGCATACCACGATCTGCTCGCAAGGAAAAATACCAAAGCCACCACAACGAAGCCGAACATAAGGGATTTTTGGGAAAGAAAAGGCAAGCGACGGACTAAAACGACCGAGGGGTGACTGGAAAAACTTAAAGATTGCGAGAGGAATCGAAACCGAAGAACGCAAAGCTGGTTTTTTCACGTGGTCACCAGGACGAGGAAGAGCAAGCAGGGCTCTGGCGACGGCGAGGAGGGTGAGCATTACGAGTGCGGTAGGGACAGATAGGGCTAAGCAAGATGAGATATAATAAAAGAATTAATAATTCCTTACCTTGTCACTGAGTTTGCTGATCAGTTTTAGCTAAGATTGTGCCGCCTGCAAGTACTCCGTGCATTTTCGTAGAGTTTCTCAGCAGTGTTAGCCGCGACGGTGCCGTCTGCGTGTAACCGGTTTTGAATTACAGGCAATCCAGGCAGAAGCTTGACTTGACCGACGCATAGCAGTTCGTAGATGAGACTGGCGTCAATCAATAAATCTATGCGTTGAGAACGATGAAAACCTGACTCCGCGACTTTAAGATTTTGGGGTATGTTTCAGCTGCAAATGTTAATGTTAAGGCAGGGCAAAAATTCGGTGATATTTGAGGCAATAACCGCATTGATATCGGTTAGGTATTTAGACATTCGAGATCGCATTGAAATATTTACTAACAAACCATCTGTTTTAAAACTAGAATCGCCGATTTTGGTCACTCAAGCTTATGACTTTGTCTTGACAAGTTAAAGGTGATTTGCGAATCAGAATATGCAGTTGAGAACCTGAGTCGAGAAGAGCAAGGAACAAAGCTTCCTGAATGACTTTTCAATAAAACTGTAGCAGTGGCTAAGAGCACAAAATCTTTACTGAGATCTTGTGCAAGAAGAGCAGCAGAAGTCCCAGGCAATGTAGACGGTTCTACGGTATGATATCAGTCAAGAGCAAGCGTTTCTCATGGCGTTTCTTTAGGTGAAGGCAAGGCCTAATTTCCCAGTGTAGTACTTAGATCCGGTGTACGCCAATTGCCGGACTTGTACTGCCTCAGTTGATAACCAACCTTAAGGAAATTAATGCAAAGAGTGAGCCTATTTGCTTCTCGAAATCGATTTGCTGGGTCAGGTTTTTTAAGCTCTGTCAATAATATATTGGATGCCCAAAAGTATTGCAGAAGATACGGGTCAATAAGCTGAGACATGTGGCAAGAAAGGCACACCTTCCCACCAGAATATCTGGCGCATAGCTTGCAATGGCCGAATTTATAATATCCAGTGCCCAGAAATGATGCCATGCATTCCCACGCTGGAATAAAATTTTTGAAAAACCCCTCCTTTTTTTTTGGCTGACTTGCCGCATCCAGCTTTTGAAGAAGAACTTGGACGATGATGCATCCAGCTATTTGTTCCGTTGAGAAAATAGTGCGCGAGTATGAACGTTAAATTTGTCAGATAGTTCACGAAGCATTGAACCGGAACGACTTTTCACTGCCCTTAGCCCCTGAATCTCAGTAATGTGTCCCTAAAAAATCAAACGACGATAAGCATATCTATTTTGTAATAAATCCAATGCTAAAGGATAGTTACCATCTGAAATTTCTAGCGAATGGCTTCCAACGCAGTGTCCCTCAGGTATGATCGTATATGATGTAGCTTTTCTATGTTTGTCGGGATGATCGGAGTAAACCGAATAAAGATCTAGCCAGTTAGCATAGCCCCCAGCGAATTTTTTTGCGGCTCAAGAGGGTCGATGGTGCTCGCTGCTGATAGACGCAATTATATGGAGATATACCTTCAGCCAAGGTTGAGTGGAGACGCATTTGCGAAGTGCGCCTTAAAATCTATGCTATAGGATTGCTATAGGCACGCATGGTGTTCGGTCAGCATGACCATGCAATTATGCATGGTGGCCTTCCAGAGGGTGATCGTATTACGAGTGCACTTGGGCCTAACTTTTTACGTACACATTGCAACAGAGTGCTACAATGTGTTTGTATTTAATTTTTTAAAAGGTTGCCAACTTATATATGCAGTGTAATGCAGTAATTACTTTTCCATGTTTTAAGAAACAAATCTTGATTTTCACTTGCAAGGTCACTACTTTACGCACCTCGTCATTATTAATGACTTGGTATACCTTGGGCATTGAAGCCTTTTCTATTGATTGCGTATGTAATTCAGAGGTATTTTTTAGTCCTGCGCAGGATTTTTGTCTACTTTGAAAAGGCGTAGTGATTTTTTTTATATTTCCAGTTATTTCTTTTAATTCATGGATGGTTATTCTTGATAACGCATCAGCAACGTAATTTTTTTACCTTTCAGATAGTCAAAATTAAATTAATTAAAAATTATATTCCTACAATTCCAGTCTTCTACGAGTTAGTTCTGACCAAGGTTTGTCATTGAAAATTATAAGGTGGAGTGGTCTATGATCTGTTTTTACTGTAAAATGCTCGCCATAAATATAGGGTCTAAATTGGGTTATTGCCCAATGTATGGCTGCCAACTCCTGCTCGTTTGTACTTTTATTGGTCCCACCCTTTGCAACTGGTAGTTGGTGGCCATTATGGTCTTGACATAAACCTCCGCCTAACGCTCGCATTCGTTGTTTCCTGCATTTGTCAAATACATCTGATAAGTTCTTAATTATATGTTTCTCGAAACAACCTATGACTATCAGATCGTCCATACAGGAGCATGCTTGCGAAGGATCAAGTCCTGAGAATGCAATGGTCATGGGAGGAACTAGGCGCAAAATTCAGTACAAACGGCAATCGTGTAAAACGATTTGAAGTTATGTTTCTTTGAACTCTTTTTTAGTTAAATATAATGGAAACCTGACCTAGTTGAACCAAAACGTCATCAATTCTAGGGAGTGGAAATTTATGAGACAACATTTGTTAATTGATTTAAGGATAGTCAATTACTAATCACCATTTCTTGTTTTCTGAGTTTGGAAGAGATTTTTCGGTACTAATAAAAGTTGGCTATTAGAAAGTGATACGTTATATCGTTAATTAATTTTTATAATTGAGCTTTAATCTAATCTTTTTGGCTTTGAAGATATAATTTATAAAATTTATTTTTAGTTATTGATTTGGGTTCCAGTCCGAATTCAGCGCTATATTTAATGTGTAATTCAGATAGTGCTTTATGGAACTTTGATGAAAAGTTTTTTGACAACAGCGGTAATACAGTTTTTCCCTATTAATAAATCGATTCCCGGTATTCCGTCCACCACCCGGAACAGCGAATTATGAATTCACAATATGAAAATAATGTGGGATTATCATTCTGTATTCCGATAGACTCATTGATTTGGAAACTATTCCACTTATTCCGTGAATATCTATTTCCTGTTGAAACATTTGTAAAGTATACGGATATGTTTTCGTTGATATTAATGGTGTGAACCTTTTTATGATTTACTGTTCCGTATTTAAAGGGTTGTGTAAGTTTCTCGAAGTAATTTGGGTTACTCTGACATTGTTGGTAGAATTTTTGTACTGGTTGTTGTTGTGGTTGCTTTTGTAGGATATGCGTGGCCTCTATAATAATAGCAGCACGCCTAATCTCTTCACTATAAGGTTGTTCAGCAGGAATGCCTTCGTGTTTAAACGATGCTTCAAAGACTTTTCTCAATTTATCAACTTCAGAAGTAAATTGAGTTAACCAATGTCTAACCAATAGTTACAGGATGTATTTTTTGATAATGAATTGTGGTGCTTTCGTTCTGTACCATATATGGTGTTGTACCTATTATTTTTGGCTCTATAACTTGTACAGCTATATTTTCATGAGTTTCCTTCGCGAGATCTGCTAATTTAATTGCCATTATGAACCTTTGTAGATGTCCATCATTTGTCCTTCAAATTCTTGTCCTGCACTAGAAAATTGTACGCCCGAATGGCGACTCAATTTTCTGTTATAGTTTTTTTCTCTTTTGTACAATTTTCTTTTCTGATAAATTTTAATTCTAATCTTCCCGTTTAATTTCTGTTTCAGAGTCGCTTGATGTCTCTGTTTGCTTTGCTTTCTCCTCACTTGTTTCTATTGTCAACGATGTGTTGAGAATAGTAGGTATTGAAAAATCTAGTCTATGTTTTTTCCATACTCCTGTTAGATTTAAATTTTGATTTTAATTTAGTAAATTTTAATTCTAATCTTCCTCTTTAATTTCTGTTTCAGAGAGGCTTGAACGTCTCTATTTCCTTTGCTTTCTCCTCACTTGTTTCTATTGTCAACGATGTGTTGAGAATAGTAGGTATTGAAACATATAAACTATGTTTTTCTCATAGTCCTGTTAGTTTTCTGCGTAATCTTATTTAAAATTTATATAATTTAGTCCGTTGACTCTTATTTAGTAGCCGTTTTTGCTGATGTAACAATACTCTAGCTTGGTTAAAGCATTAAACCAAAGTTGCTTTTTTTTAGATAATAATAAATTTTTATTAAACGTTAAGCAACCAATTAAATGTTTTTAAAACTTAGGAACTAACAAAATCGTAACAAACATAACATGGAAACATAACATGGAAACATAACATGGAAACATAACAGGAAGGATAAACTAACAATTTTTAATTCAATGGATTTTATATTTTGTTTTTGACTACTGGAGGAGCACCCGCGTTCGTTGCCTCCTTGTTGTCCATAGGTCTCCTGGATGTCGTCTCTTTAGTCTTCACCTGGACGTCGGGTTAGCCAAAGAAGCCGTTAGGCGGTTCGTGTGGGCCTGAAGCCGATCGTTGTAGCGACTTGAATGGTGATTGGTCAGTTGCCTAACAGGGAGGATGCTGAGGTCATTTGCAAAGTCCACATTTCTTGCATACCAGGGCGCATTTTGCACCCTTTGCACTCGCATGATGTTAGAGTCGGAGGCCGTACCCCATATCTGGGCGCAGTAGGTTATCGAAGGGCCCACTATGGCTCTGTAGAGCAGCACTTTGTTCCTTAGGCTTAGCTGGCTCGCTGGCTTCAACAACCAGTTCAGTTTCCTAAACTTCCCACGGCAAGTTGCTGCAATTTTATTGGTGTGCTGCCTCCACGCGAGCCGCTTGTCTAGGATCAATCCCAGGTACAGCGCTTGGGGTGATTGGGGGATGAGAGTGTCCTGCAATTTGACCCTAGGGAGGACTTTATGCCTCAGGGAAAAATTGCAATGATGGGACTTTTTTCCATTGATGGATATATTCCACCTGTTTGTCCACTCGCTATACAGGTCCAAGAATTGTTGGGTTTTCCTGGATGCCTCCAATCGACACGGCGAGTTTGCGATGAAGGCTGTGTCATCAGCATACGTTGCCAGAAGGGTACTCGGATCTCTGGGATATGGCAGGTCGAAAGTGTAGAGAGTGTATAAAACAGGACCCAGAACACTACCTTGCGGAACGCCAGCTCGACTGCATCTGATGGTAGATCTTTCACCTCTCACTTCGACCATGAATTGCGCAGTTGGCAGAAGAGATTTTAGCTTAAAAAGCAAGCCATCATGCCACACTCTATCAAATGCTTCCTTCACGTCTAGGAAGACTGCAGAGCTTGCCCGTTTTCAAAGGCATCTAGGATATGCTGCGTTACACGATGTGCTTGTTCTGGGGTTCCATGGTGGTTCCGAAAGCCGAACTGGTGATCTGAAATGGTATTCTGAACACAACTTACTGCCATCATTCTGCTAAGAAATATGCTCTCGAATATTTTAGAGAATGTGGGCAGCAAGGCTCTCCGGTTTGCCTGGCTTTGGTATCAGCACAGCGCACTTTCATTGTGTAGGAAAGTAGTGGATACGTAGCATGGAGGTAGACATGAGTATAAGAAAGAGTACACCCTTTTTGGCAGAGCTGCTCTGCTATCGATACCGTCGAATCCTGGAGCCTTACTGGGGTGCAATTTTTGTATCTGTGGACAAACTTCATCCGGACTTACATGACGAATGGGCTCTGCAGCTGGGCATGCAGTATTAATGAATGCCAGTGTTGCTTCGACGTCTTCGGGCTTCGCAAAGTCAATTGGCTGAAATCGTCCTTCCAATTCGTCAGCAAAAGTCAAGGAAATTTCAGCATCAGATCTGCACCAAGTGTTGTGTTATGGGGATTCTGCGAGGGGGCTGCCGTTTTACTGATCTTGCTGCTTTCCAGAGGTTAAATCCGTGTGCTTTTGTGGGATCAGCATTTCGTACAAAATTAGGGAAATAATTATTTTTTGTTTTATGCAGCAACTTCTTCAGCTCGTCCTCAGCACGACGGTAAGCTCTTTTATCAGCCGGATTTCTGGAACGCATAAACCTGCGACGTAAGGCTCTTTTCGACCTCACTAGATCCAGGACCTCAGGTTTTAAAAGAGCATGAGGTGGGTCTGGTGAGTTTATAGTACCTTGTCCGCAGGTTGAGGATTCAGAAGCGATGTGGATGTTTCGGACAAAGAGCTCGGTGGCGTCGTCAATGTCTTCAGGGGAGCTTAAAATCATGTTAAGGTTAACAAGTTGGTTAACTGCTGCCTGGAACCGAGGAATATTCGCGTTTTGAGGAAGAATATGCGTCTTCCGAGAGAGCTTGTGAGCAGCAGTACTTAGTTCGATTACCAAGGGGATGTGATCAGAACTAAGTTCTAAGCTGTCTGTGATGGATAAAAGCTCAGAGCGAATTCCTCCGTATATTGCAAAATCGATTGCTGATGGCGTACGTTGGCTGTACGGACAGTGCGTGGGCCCTCCAGTTGCAAGGACCTGGGTATTTGAACCGAAGATAAGCTCAGCCAAAACTCTTCCACTGGCTGTAGATTTTCGAGAGCCCCAAAGTCGATGGTGTGCATTCCAGTCTCCGGCCATCAGGAATTTGGGTCCTAGTACCTCGAAAATTATGATGAAGTCATCGCTGGTGAGCGCAAAGTTTGGAGGGCAATAAATAGATGCAAATGCTATTTCGCCTTGGTCCGTTTTAACCTTGTTTGCAACACATTGAACACTTTGATATTCCATAGTTAAAAATTGGTAGTATTTAGTGATGAGCGTCATCATTGACATCATCATCTGGAGCATCTTGTTAATCTGGGCTACGAGGATGGACATTTTCTCATCAGATCTCATAAGCATTTGTTCTTGTCGCTGCCATTGCTGTTCATTATGATGTTTTCGCATTTGATGGGATGAGTTTGGTTGGAGAGAAGGTAACTGAGGTTGTGGACCTTGATGTTGCTCTGGTCTTGGGTTTGAGTCCAGCACCGGTTGCAGCGTCTGCCGGTTGCGATCCCTTTGTTGGCTTTGTTGGATCTGCTTCCGGTTCCTACTTCCTAATGGAGGAAATTGTCCATTGCTGCGGACTAGCCAGCTGCGTTTGGATAGATCCCCCAGCAACGCTCCCGTATGAAAGCGTAGGTACAATGCCTCTTCGTGCAGCTGGTGCAATAGCTGGTTGTTGAGGGGGGCATTGCACGACGTCGTCCTTTTTTGAGGAAGTTCGACGCGTATCCGTTGGCGACAGAGCATCTTAAGCTCATGTATTTCCTTGTTGCTGGCAGCGGGTTCTAGTTCAACAAAAACAAGGTTAACGAGCTTTGTTTTGTCGAAACGGCTTCTGGGTCTATTGATAAACCTCACTATATGGCCCAGTGAGGTAAAGCTTTCCTTAATGTCCTCATCTGGGACAGGGTGATGAACAGCTCAGATAACAATGCGGTAGGATCTCATTAAGCTGTAATTTATGGAAAGGTAACTTTTTTTAAGTAAGCGATTACGGCTCTGTACGTAGTCTGAAGCCAGTCTGAGTCTGAAGCCAGGATCGAAACGGAATTATCTGGGTGGCATTTGACGGAATATTTAGTTGTTAGTTAGAGTTATTTATTTATTTAGTTAGAGGACGATGCATATAGGGCTGTAAATTCATTCGATGAGCGATTTAGAGCATATCTCATTCTCTTTTGGGCCGCAGCCACATCCGCTACAATATCAAAATCGGATATAGTGATGGATTTCTACTGATTGACACTGCTTTACCGACTTCAGGTTCACGGTGCCCCTGTGGTCAAGGCGGCCGACTCCCAGTCAGGCGGCACTCGGCTCGAATCCCAGCTCAGCAGACGAATTGTTTTATTTTTTACTTCAATGATTTCAGGCTGTAATGTTCAGCGTTTTGATTCTGTTTTTCTTTCACTTGTTATCGCGTAGAGCATAACTAGCGGTGAACGGGATCACTGGCACCGCGACTCTAGTGGCCGGGCTCACAAAAACAAGATTTTTGCCACGCAAGTGGACAGTCCATAGACTCAATACAAAGAATTTCGCAGCGATGCAAAAACGCGTCTGCACTCCACGAAGGTATGATCGAGACTGACCAAAATTTCTACCTGTATCTGTATCTGTCTATTTTAGTTAAAAGATTTATTCAATTTGTCTTTTATTTAATGTAAAGTGGCTAATACATTTTGCCAGTCGATGCCTATTTTGATTAATTTTGTTTAATCTTTTTTTTCTTTTTTGCGCATGCTTCTTTTATTTACTTTTGCTGATAAAAGACTTATATTTTACTTTATTTGCATTAATTTTTATTATTTATTATTTAATATATATTATATATTATTTATTATTTATTATTTATTATTTATTATTTATTATTTATTATTTATTATTTATTATTTATTATTTATTATTTATTATTTATTATTTATTATTTATTATTTATTATTTATTATTTATTATTTATTATTTTATTATTTATTATTTATTATTTATTATTTATTATTTATTATTTATTATTTATTATTTATTATTTATTATTTATTATTTATTATTTATTACTTATTATTTATTATTTATTATTTATTATTTATTATTTATTATTTATTATTTATTATTTATTTTATTTATTATTCATTATTTTATTATTTTATTATTTATTATTTATTATTTATTATTTATTATTATTATTTATTATTTATTATTTATTATTTATTATTATTATTTATTATTATTATTTATTATTTATTATTTATTATTTATTATTTATTAATTTATTATTTATTATTTAATTATTTATTATTTTATTATTTATTATTTATTTTATTATTTATTATTTATTATTTATTATTTATTATTTATTATTTATATTTATTATTTATTATTTATTATTTATTATTTATTATTTATATTTATTATTTATTATTTATTATTTATTTTTATTATTTATTATTTATTATTTATTATTTATTATTTATTATTTATTTTTATTATTTATTATTTATTATTTATTATTTATTATTTATTATTTATTATTTATTATTTATTATTTATTATTTATTATTTATATTTATTATTTATTATTTATTATTTATTATTTATTATTTATTATTTATTATTTATTATTTTATTATTTATTATTATTATTTATTATTTATTATTTATTATTTATTATTTATTATTTATTTATTTTTATTTATTATTTATTATTTATTATTTATTATTTATTATTTATTATTTATTATTTATTATTTATTATTTATTATTTATTATTTATTATTTATTATTTATTATTTATTATTTATTATTTATTATTTATTATTTATTATTTATTATTTATTATTTATTATTTATTATTTATTATTTATTATTTATTATTTTTTATTTATTATTTATTATTTATTATTTATTATTTATTATTTATTATTTATTATTTATATTATTTATTATTTATTATTTATTATTTATTATTTATTATTTATTATTTATTATTTATTATTTATTATATTATTATTTATTATTTATTATTTATTATTTATTATTTATTTTTTATTATTTATTATTTATTATTTATTATTTTATTATTTA